>PVKE010032200.1:0-18615 GCA_004027555.1 Craseonycteris thonglongyai
AAAAAAAAAAAAAAAAAAAAAAAAAAAAAAAAAAAAAAAAAAAAAAAAAAAAAAAAAAAAAAAATACGAATTCCCCCAAATTGGGTTTAAGCGTAGTTAACTGAGCCTCAAAGAGTATTAAAAGTGAAACCCAATTTCATCTAACCAGATGCAATGACCAAGGCTTCTTTATTCCCTCAGCACATTACAGTTAAGTGTCTCCCATTTACAATTGGATAGCCCCTCAAAGTTCAGTATGCCTTCTATTTTGATTATTTGGTAAGAACGAAGGCAATGAAAGACATACATGTTCTTCTCCTTGAAATAGTCAACATCCAAAGTTCTTGTTTTCAGTCATCTTTAATGGGGAAATTCCCTTGGACTACAAATTCCATTATCTAGTACCAACTGTATTAAAGCAAAGGATAAAGGTTATTAAAGCTAAATATTAGATTAATATAGTCTTTTCCAACATGCCTACAATAACACTATAAATGGAAACTTTGTGGGGGGAAAAAAAAAGATTTTTGAAAAATTGGTATAATGAACACAACCCCTCACACACGCTTCCCCAGTTAGTGATTCTGGAGTTTTTATTTGGTTGAATTTACCTCGTAGTTTCCTTTCCAGATAAAATACAAGTCCAATATATCTGATCCTCTGTTGTGTGCAAAGGGAGGAGGTAAGCAGGACAGCATCTCTTGTTTCTGCTCACATGATGTGACACCCATTTTAGGTGCTTACTTCATAGCATCTGGCAGTTCACCTGAAAGTTTACTACCATGATCAGAGAAATTGTATAGCTTAGACTAGTTTACAGGAACAATTTTCACTGAATCCAAAAAGATAACTTGATATCTCTATTGACATCTTTGTGGCTAAGATGAGGATATGACCAGCTAAACCTTACCCAGGCATACTCCTAGCTATGGAAGCCACCTAAGAGAGTTGAACAAAGTTCCCACATTAAACAGGGAAATACCCAGCCCTCTGGGTGAAGACACAAGTTTCATAGAAGGTATTTTCAGATTTACAGATAACAGCAAAAATGGTTAAATATGATGACATTATTAAGATTTAAAATGATTTCAATGCTGAGACAAATTTAAGATGAAATTGGATGCATCCCATAACCAAGGTAAAAGGAGGGGAAACCTGACAGCTTTATTTAACCAAATTCCAACATAAGCACTCAGCACGTACCTTGGGAGGGCAATAAGAGGAGAGAACAAAAGCCTTAGGAGAGTGTAGTGTATTTTGATGGATGGATGTATCCAGATCAAAAGAATAATCCCTTTGGACAACAGTATGGTAAGATCAGTCACAGCTAGAATATCATGTTCTACTCTAGGTATCACATTTTAAGCGAACTGGCCAAGTGTTACGGTGTTTGAAAGAGAACAGAAGCGTGATGACCTTGAAAATATTTCTCAAGAGCAATACATAAAAGAATTAGGGAAGTTCTATCTGGAGATTAATTCAAACATAAATAATAGCTCTTTTTAAATCCTTGAATGATATGGGAGAAAGAATGGGATGATTCTGCATTGCTTCAGAGGCCAAAATTTAGAGAAATGGTTTGAAAATATAAGTCATGAGTTCACTATAAGGAAAGTTTCTAACAATTACTGTTGAATACAAATACATTCTTCTAATGAGTAGTCGAACTAAGCCTGTGGCTTCTAGGAGTGTTACAAAGAGGATTTATCCTTTGAGTAGACATTTCTACCAGATCGATTTAGAGGTCTCCCCCAAAGTTTAAGGTGCAACAAATACTCATATATAATACTCATCAGAGAAACATCACTCTGGTAAAAGAAAATTTGCATGCTAGATCTTAGAAATGGCATTTAGATTGTTTCAGCTCCCTCATTTGCAGGGACAGAGTTCACACATTGTAGTTTATGAGGTCTGACAATTAAGTTCATGAACTCATCCTAGAAAATGTGCTACATACCTCATTGCAGAATATCACTACATTCACCTTCAAAATACGTCCCTTGGGAAGTTATGCACCAACACCAGCACCTAGTTCACCCTTCAAAGCTATTTGGGAACTCTTTTTCTGGAATGGCCATCAGAGTTTTTGTATTACTCTTGATGACCTGAATGTTATCAAAATTTCTTCCTTTCGATATCCTTTATCTTTGGGTAAAGAAAAAAGTCATTGGGACCCAGATCAGGTGAGTAGGGAGGGTGTTCCAACACAGTTCTTTGTTTACTGACTAAAAGCTCCCTCACACATAGTGCCCTGTAAGCTGGCGCATTGTCACAATGCAAGAGCGATGAGTTGGAGAAAAGTTCAGGCCGTTTTTATCTTTTTTACACAGACTTTTCAGCCCTTCCAAATAGTCAATTTGGTTGACTGTTCAGTTGGTTCAAATTTATTATGAACAATTTCTCTGATATCAAAAAAGGTTTCTGACATCATTTTGACTCTTAATTTGAACTGATGGAACTTTTTGGTCATAGAGAATTGGCTGCTTTTATTGTGTACTTTGCATTGTCACACCCATGTCCTATCACCAGTGGTAACATTGTCTTGCCTCTCCAAAAGGTCTTGGCAAACTCAGGCTCCAACATTGTCATGAACAGCACACAAAACAGGCTCAGTAATGAGCGCCTCTCAGCCAGACATCACCACATGTCTACACAGACACAGCTGTGAGACACTGATATACCAAGGTTATGAAACCTTACTGAGTTGTACAGTGCTGCCAACGTTAAGTGCACGACAGCAAGTTCGTGAACTTCATTGTCAGACCTTGTAAGCCTTGCCTTATTCTTCATCTGTGATCAGCCAGTGTTTATCTAGGAGAGGTTACTATCAGTCTTATTATAAGTAATCTGGTAACAGAGGATGAGAGCTTAACAGTCCTATATGACCATAATAAAGCCAAAGGCTTATAGAATGAATAAAGGTTTGTTTTCTTCCTTTATGGAATTTACAGTTGTCTGCCCATTCCACCCAGTACTATCTTCGTCACACATATACAGAGGCAAAAATGTAACTCAAATGCCCTGTTTAGTATGCATGCACTCCATCATACTGCGATCTCTTCAAGTCACTGTTTCCATCCCCTGTCCTCCACAGCCCTTGACTAAGGGAGTGGTCAATAAATATTTGTTAAATAAGCATCCCTTCTTTAAAATTACCTATTGCTATAAAGATGCATTTTTTTACAATAACTACAAATTGTCTCATAAATGGGTCTAAAACCACATGGATAAATTATCTTTAAACCTTCTATGGAAGGGGCTCTTTTCCTTGGTGTACTGGAAAAGTTTGTATGAGGAGATGAAAGAAAAATGTGCTTTTTATAAAAGAAAAAGTGGGGTGTATGGAATGTTTCTAAAGATTCCTCCACTTTGCTGTGGTGATTATGTATTCTAAACCTAGGAATTTCTTAATCCAAAATCTGTAGTTTCCTAGATCTATGAAAGGAGTAGAGAAAGCAGATAGATGTTCATGATTGCCCAGAAATTATATTGACATTTTTATGCACATAGATATGTACATTTCTTCTAGGGAAAGGATCCCTAGCATTCATCAGAAAAATGTAACAACTACTATCTTAAACAATTTGTTGTAGTTTTTTTTTAACCTTATATTGGAATTTAAAGTTTATTAAGTAATAGATAGGTTCATAACAATTGGTTTTCAAACTTTTGGTTTGGGATTTAATTTGAAGACATAAAGTGTCCATTATCTATCAGGCACTGTGTTTGCACTGAGGATAAAAAAGTGACTAACAATCCTGAATCCAAGTTGCTCACAATGTAAGGGGGGGAGGCAAATAAGTTCATAATACACTGAGATAAAGTATAAAAGAAAGGTATGTATGAAAAGCGTTTATGTTGTTTTCCTCCACGCTGGCTGGCCATTGTACAATTAAAGCTCTGTGCCACAAAATTTTCTGATGACCACGCCACCTGCCACTACACACCGATTTCTAATCAAATGGTTGATTTTCTCTTTTCAGCATGTCAACAGTGGGAATAAATGGTATCCTTCCATCTTGCTTATATCTGGGAGTTTCTTAGACCCTGTGGTTAAAGAATTCACCAGCAAGAGATGAAAGTATTCACTTTTTAACCATTTTTATGCTTTGTGATCAAATGGTTATAAACCTCCAGCCATTAGAGGTATGACGTGGGACTCCTTTTGACCTGGTAAGTAGAATACCCACTATAGGAGGGGCATTGGCACCTCCTATAAATGTAGAATATTGGCTGTTGAGATGATCATTGAGCATTTAGAGGTGGTCCAGAATTAGGGTTCTTTCTTTTCTTCTCCTATTAATAGTTTTCCATTATTACTAATAAGAGCCAAAGGAAAAGCACCCAAGTTTTTAATCCCTTACTTCCTATTATCTATAACTTCCTTATATAGCAACTACTTAAGCAAGTCAATGAAAAATTTTATAAACTTCAGAGTTCTGGAGTTCATAACAAGAACTAGAACTGGACTTTAAACATACCACACTGTGCAAATGTTCAGTAATTTATTTCATCAACCTTGTGTTGATGAACATGTAAAATTGTTTTCACTCTTTGAACATTACAATGCTACCAAGATTATCTGTGAATATATTGTTTTCCATATCTGTCAGTTTATTTGTTAAATGATTTGTTTTCTTCTGTTAAATAATTCTTAAAAGTCTAATTTTCGGTTTAAAGGGTGGAAGCATTATAAATGTTGACAGATATTGTCAAATTAAAGCCATGTTTCTTAACACCGTATGCGGCAATTTTTAACATTGAAACAGTCACTAAAGATAAATGAGGAAAAATGATGATTAGCAAAGAAAGCAAAAAATCGGGCTGTAATATCATTTATATTAATTTCTTTCTCTACTGGCTGATGAGGACTAAAGGTTACTTCTTCCAGAAAGTAGTAAAGGGATTCCAGACAGGAATTTTCTTTCTCTATTAATGATTGGGTAGATCTTAAAAGGAATGTAAGATTTTATCCCAGAACAAAGCAGTGATCAGTCCCTTTGTATCCAGGGCAAAGTGGAGGAAACCAAAAGATCCATTTTGTCATCCCTGTCCCAGATCAGAGGCCTTTCTATGGTCTTAAACATTTGTGTGACTGACAAGTGGGACTTCTGTTGTAATTCACAATGCACTCACTGTTCTAAACATGCACATGGCCCACTCTGTCTCAGCTTCAATTATAAAATCTTCAGCCAGAGGCTATTATGCTCTGTTTTGTTCAGTCAGCGACATAGCCAGTGAATTTCCAACTGGGATCAAGTGGCAAGAGAGAAATTTCTCACACTTCATCTCTTAAGCCCTGATACACCCCAGTACATTTTCACCTTTTGCGGACCCCGCATTAGCAAAACTTTTCAGAAGTCATTTGGGAAGTTGACTCAACTTTACATTTTCTTTCCTAGTTCTGCTTTAGTTAAGGATAGGGAAATAGGTGTCCCTTAATGGTGACTTTCTAACTGAAGAATCTCTCAATTCACAGAGCACAATCCTTCTGTTTTATTATTTTCATGTCACTAATTCTTTAGTAGATAAGCTATATCCTGGGGTCTAACCAGGCATATGAAACATCTCTTTTACTCTTGCCCTTTTATTCTTTTCATCTTTCTTCCAGAAGACTAATTAGGTGAATGGAAGATTTGAGCAAATCTCTCCAAATCCCAGTAGGAGCACAAAAGAGGTCTGAGGCAGAAAACTTAGCCAGTGAGGCTACGAACAATGTTCTAGCTGATTTTTTAATTTGGAAGTGGGGGTTTGGTGGGTTTTTCTCACAATATCCCATTGTAAATTACAGTCAATATTCTTTTTCTTTTTTTTTTAATATTTATTTTTATTATTTTTGACAGAGAAAGAGAGATAGGGAAAGGTAGAGAGAGGAGGGAAGGCCCAGAGCACCTCCATGGTTGTAGGTCATTAGTTTTTTCATAGTGTCACTCCACAGGTGGGCATGGGGCAACACAGGGCTGCACAGGGCAGGAACTGGGCCAGGGATCTGTATCTACTGAAGTTCAGGGTAAGGCAGAAAGAAAAAAAAAGGAAAGAAAAACATCTAGTTAAGCCCTGCTTAAACTTTGTAAGCCCTACTTTGACTTTTTCTCTAGTTTAAAGCCAACTTGTTTTATAAGGGTGGTGTGTATTTGTGTTAAAGTCTACAATGAACCAATTAGTTCCTCCATCTATCTAATACATTTATCAGGACCCTATCAACATTCAGCAGAGGCGTGTTAATATAGCAACACACTGTTTTTCCGCGGTGCCAGTAGACAACATGTCAATACCTCTGCTGCATTCCTCTGGGATAATAGAAATGAAGTCATTACATTAGAAAATGAATCATGTGTCCATAATATACTTCTCTCGCTCTGAGCACACTGACTCTCCCAGGTTAAGGTCACTGATCCAGCAGCTGGCAGGATTCTAGTAGCCAGGAGAGGGTGAGGCAGAAATGCCACTTAAAGAACATTGATGTTTGTGATATTTGAGTTGATAATGGCCACATTTGGTGTGGAGGTTGAAGTTTAACCATACCTGCCAGAAGGCAAATGCTGGAAGGTCAGTGTTAGAAGGGAGAACCAAGAACTCAACAGTAGAAAATGCAGGCTTTGAATTAGGGCAATTTCAAGTATTAGGGTGGGTGGGGGCATTAATATTGAAGAGATGAAAGGGTTTGACTTCAAGGATATATGTGCTTGATTAACAAATTATTATTTTAATTCAGGGGGAGTAGGGGGAGTTTTCCTTTTCAAAAATAATAGAGGAGAATATCTAATCACTGCCAAAACAATTTCAGCTCTTATTAACCTTTAGTAATAAAAGCTATTGAGTTAAAAGAAAACTCCTAAAAACTTCCTTATTACTTGTTATGTATAAAAATTTTTACAGTCAGGTTTTAATGGAACATTACCAAAAGTTGACCTTTACTGTGCAGGCCAGAGAAATCTAGTCATCATCTATAGACTTTAGAGGAAGCAATAAAAGGAGTTGTTTGAAAAACTTGACAACAGGTTGTTACATTTCTAAATATCTTAGCCAATAAACAAAAAGGACAAATTGTGTAGCTCCAATCTCTGGGAACCTATAACCGACCTGAATAACTCCTTCATCAGAGTCATCTCTTTTAAGTCTTGGAAATTATTATTTTTATCATGATTTTTATCTTGACTATTTCTTTGTGCCAACAAAGCTCAGCACTTTACTCCCTTACACACATTTTCACGGTCTTTGAGTAAAGAAAATACAGTATCAGGCTGGGTTGTTTTTTTTATACTAAAACACTTAAAAGGTAAATAGGGAAAGCCAGAGAAATAAACGTTTATTCCTTTCCCATCTGGATTTTGCAAAGCAAACTGAAAGAAGAAATAGTGTACAGTCTCAATCAATGTGCATTTTATTTCCTCCTGTTTCCCTCTTTCACTCTGCTCAGGATTAAATGTTCCCCTTGTCTTGTCCTCAACCAAAATGGAAATGTGATCACATGTTTGTTTATTGTGTTGCATTTGTATTTCGTATGTCAATATGGTGTAAGTTTTGATTTACTGATGTAACTTCTTCCTGCAAGCACACAGAAACTCTTTGGGGAGCTTGCTGTGAACATATCCACGTGCTGCTGAACCTCTTTGGTAGACACAGTATAAAAATAGAGTGGTGCTTTAAGATGCTAAAGTGGAATCATTGAGTAGTGTCATCTCTAAACTCCAGGTGCAAGTCCAAGGATTGTGCTAGACAGAGCTGTCAATTTAAACTAATTAGTTATCAATGCTATTTTTAAATCTTCTGATCTTGGGATTTTTCCAGTGAGAAGAAAGGGGGAAATATCCCATTCCCCATACCAAATACAAAAATTCACACCACATTATATATTTAGTCAAGTGAGCAAGAAATTATCAAGAAAAAAATTACTGTATCTCAACAAATTGGAGAGAAAACAAGTGACTGTATATGCATGTTTATTCTTTTCTCCCATTGTCATTCCTCTATGTGTTATAATAAATAATACAGTATATTTCAAAGGACAAAACAGGCTCATTTAAATAAGATATGTCAAGATGAAGATATTGATAGTAGCCACTATAATTTTCCATAATAAAGAAAAGAAAATTGTTCAATGTGAAAAATAGGATAAATTTAATAAACTGGAGAGTTTCAAATACATAGGAAATATTAGAGAGAAAGGAAATTATCATACTTCTGAAAGCAACAATACAATTTTATTTCATAGCCATCAGATTGACAGCAACCTGACAATATCTATTAAGATTAAAGATGAACATATCCTGTAATTCCACTCGAAGGTAAGTACCACCAAACTTTACTCTGTGTATACTATGGGGTATCTATTAGAATGTTTACAAAAACTTTATTTGGAATAGTCAAACATTAAAAAAAGAGTCCCTGGGGAAGCCGGGATGGCTCAGTGGGTTAAGCACTCACTTTGCAGCCCCGGGGACCGAGGATCCAATCCCGGCCCTGGCCCATGCAGACCCATATGCTGAGCTGGGGAGTGCCCCCAGTTCAGTTCTCACTGGGGTGGGACCCCGGCCCAGTTCCTGCCCTGTGCAGCCCCGCCCACCTGTGGAATAAAACTATGTGGAAAAACCAATGATGTGTAACTATGGAGACTGTTCGGGGCCCTCCCCCTTCTCTCTGTCTCTGTATCTCTCTCTCTCTCTCTCTCTCTCTCTCTCTCTCTCTCTCTCTCTCTCTCTCTCTCTCTCTCTCTCCGTCAAAAACAATTAAAAAATATAAAAATAAAAGAGTTCATCAATAGAAAAATGGATAATGCATTGGGTATATTTGAATAACGGGTGATACTGCAATTAGGATGAGTGAGCTAAAGCAACATATATCAATATAGATTATCATTCAAGAATAATGTTGAACAAAAAGTGCCATTGCCAAAGGATTTATTCAGGTTACCATTCTAGGATCTTTCAGCATTTGAAACGAATTGGAAAGATGAAAATCCAATTAAGTGGGTATCTCAGGAACTGAGCAAAAAATTTAAAAACTGTTGTTTTGAAGTGCCATATTCTTGTATTCTACACAACAACAATAAACCATTTCTTGATCAGATTGTGATGTGCAACAAGAAGTGGATTTTATACAACCGGCAATGACTAGCTTAGTGGTTGGACTGAGAAGAAGTTCCAAAGCTTTTCCCAAAGCCAAACTTATACCCAAAAAAGGTCATGCTCACTGTTTGGTGGTCTGCTGCAGTGTGATCCACTACAGCTTTCTGAATCCCAGTGAAATCATTCCATCTGAGAAGTACTCTCAGCAAATCGATGAGATCCATGGAAAACTACAACACCTGCAGCTGGCATTCGTCAGCAGGAAGGGCCCAATTCTTCACAACACCCGACAGCACGTCACACAACCAGTGCTTCAAAGTTGAACAAATTTGGCTATGAAGTTTTGCCTCATCCACCATATTTACTGGTTAAAAACTCCCTCACAGATAGTGCCGTGTGAGCTGGTGCATTGTCGTGATGCAAGATCCATCATGAGTACTGCTGAAAAGTTCAGGTCGTTTTTGTCTTTTTCACGCAGCTTTCTCAGCACTTCCAAATAGTCAACTTAGTTGACTGTTTGTCCAGTTGTTACAAATTCATAATGAACAATCCCTCTGAAATCAAAAAAGATGAGCAAGATCATCACTTTGACATTTTGTTTCAGGGTTGTATTTGTACATCCATGTGTCATCACCAGTGATAACACTGTCCAAAACATTGTCTTGCCTCTCCAAAAGGTCTTGGCAAAAACAAGCTGACATTCTCACGACGGCACACAAAAACACACAACAACAATAATAAATGCCACTCAGCAAGCCATCACCACAAATTAACACAAACACAGCTGTGAGATACTGCTGTACCAAGGTTACAAAACCTTACCAAGTTGTTCGTACGTGTTGCCAACGTTAAGTACATGGCAGCAGTTTTGCAAATTAATCGTCAGACCTTGTATGTTCTAAACACTCCTCATTTATCAACTTATACAGCAGAACTGTATTGGTAAGTTGTAATTTTAATTTTTTCAAAAGATTTATTGTTTGAGAGGTGAGAGAGAGAAGGGAGGAGGGCCCTAAGCAGTCTCTAGAGTTGGACATCTTTAGTTGTGACAAGGTTTCATTCCATACAGGTGAATGTGGGGCCACGCAAGGTGGAAACCAAACTGGGGAACTTCCATGTGGGAGGCAAGAACCTTTGCCACCATCCTGGTGGTTACCAGCTGTGCTGGATTTCAGCAAACAGGGTTGCATGGGCCGGGGTCAGGATTCAATCCCAGGACCTTGCAGTTGCAAGGCAAGCTCTCAACCTGTTGAGCTATCCCAGCATCCTCTTAATTTTTAAAATAGCTTTATTCTTTTAGGGAAGAATCTTATATTCTTATTATTTAAATAATTCAAACAGTACAGAAAAGTAGAAAAATGAAAATTGCTCCAAATTGCATCTTATTACCTTGACACTAGATAACCAACCAGACATTTTACTGTTTATATGGCATGTACACATGTGGATAATACATATATACACATAAGCATATATATAGATATATAGATATGTATATATATGTATGCATTATGATATATGTGTGTATATTGTATACATATATATATGCTCACATCTGTTTTTAGCAGGATAAAAACATATTCTAAAATATGTAGTTGAACATACTAAGAGATACAAAAGTATGACTTTTTCATATTATTTGGGATATGGCTAGTAAGTGAGTAGGGTTTAGTCAGAATGCAGACATCTAAATATATCTCTATATAAATAGAGTCATACATTTTTTTTCACTAGCCTTAATTTTTTATAGTTAAAATAGACTTTAAGTTATAGCACATCACTATTACTTTTTCTTTCTAAGTACTTCTTTCTACCTAATATTTCTCTTGTTAATGTGTTTATGTTCCCTAATGTCATATATATTTTTTGTTATTAAATGTTTTTAAGTTTTCATAAAAAACACTAACATAAAATTTACCATTGTAACCATTTTTAGGTGTACAGTTCAGTAAAGTATATTCACATGTTGTACAACAGATTTCCACAACTTCATCTTGCAAAATGGAAACCCTGTACCCATTAAGCAACAAGTTTCTATTTTCTTTTTTTATGAATTGCAGCAATTTTGTCTTTTTTTTTTTAAGATTTATTTTTATTGTTTTTTGGCAGGGAGAGAGACAGAGAGAGTGGGGAGGGCCCGGAGCAGTCTCCATAGTTGACAGCATTCGTTTTCCGTATAGTTTCACTCCACAGGTGGGCACGGAGCTGCGCAGGGCAGGAACTGGGCAGGGAGCCTCTTGCATAGGCCCCGGTAAGAACTGAACTGGGGGCACACCCCAGCTCAGCATATGGATCTGCTTGGGTCTGGTTAGGGATTCGATCCTCGGGCTCCAGGGCTTCAAAGCGAGCGCTTAGCCCTCTGATTTATCTCAGCTTCCCCAATTTTGTCTTTTTTAACTCTTTTTAATTCCCAGCACCTTGTATAGTCATACCCTACAAGTTTTTAAGTACATGGATGAATCTGTATTTGCACTATACAGAAATAAACAAACAGAGGCCATAGCCTCATTTGTGTTAAGAAATCAGTAACCTTCAAATAACTAAACTATATTGAACATTTACTGTGTTCCAGGCACTTTACATCAATTCTGCACTTGGCCCCTGCAGTCATTTCCCAACACAGAAACCAGACTGATGCTTTTAAATATATCAAATGATGTCATACTTCTCAAAACCCTGCAATGTCTCCCTGTTATACTAAGATTAAAATTCAGAGTTATCTCAGTCCCTGTAAGGCCTTCTCCTACCTAGATCTCTTTACTTGTCTTTTTCTGCTTTCCATTTCTGTCCCTTCACTCCCACTACCCTGGATTCTTTGCAGCTTTTTAAACATTCCAATAACATTCACCACCCAGCCATTGCACTTGGAGTTCTTTTACTTGGACTATTCTTGTCCTAATACTCATACTGCTTGTACTCTCACTTCCATCAGATTTTTGCGTAAGCATCATCTTACCAGTGATGAGATCCCTGACTACCCTATTGAAAAGACCAACATGCTCCACCCCCAGTATGGTTCTCCCAAATCAATTCTATTTTTGTCCATTTGTCACCATGTGACCCACCACATATTTCCTCATATACTTTGTTTGCTTCTATTTCCCTCAACAAATGGAAGCTATTTTTGTCTGTCTTATTGAATACCAAATGCCAGCATTCAGATCTATGCCTGACACATAATAGGTGCTCAATAAGTATTAGTTAGAAAAATAAATTAATAAATAGTAATAGCAGGTCAGTGGTTGCCTTGGGCCAGTGAGTCAGGAGAACTGACTGGTAAGAGGTACAGGAACTTGTTCTATATCTTGATTATGTGTATGAATACACAGGTATATAAATTTTCTAAAACTTATTGATATATACACTTATTTTTTTATTGTTTTTGACAGAGAGAGAGATATAGAGACAGAGACAGAGAGAAGGGGGAGGGCCCAGAACAATCTCCATAGTTGCACATCATTGGTTTTTCCATATAGTTTCATTCCACAGGTGGGCGTAGGGCTGCACAGGGCAGGAACTGGGCCAGGATCTCACCCCAGTGAGAACCAAACTGGGGGCACTCTCCAGTTCAGCATATGGGTCCACACGGGCTAGGGTCAGGATTCGATTCTTGTTCCCAGGAGCTGCAAAGTGAGCGCTTAACCCACTGAGCCATCCCAGCTTCCCCTGATGTATACATTTAAATGGGTGCATTACAGGGTCTGGCAAAAGTAACACCCCAGGGAAACCGGGATGGCTCAGTGGGCTGAACACTCACTTTGCAGTCCTGGGGTCCGAGGATAGAGTCTCAGGCCTGGTCCATGAGGACCCATATGCTGAACTAGAGTGTGCTTCCCACCCCAGTTTGGTTTCTGCCAGGGCATGCCTCCTATGTGGGAGGTCCTCGGCCCAGTTCCCACTCTGCTCAGCCCCCGCCCACCTATGTGGAACAAAACCATGTCAAAAACCTATGACATACAGCTATGGAGATGGCTCTGGGCCCTCCCTCTTCTCTCTGTCTTCCTCTGTCTCTCTCTTTCTGTCTCTCTGTCAAAAACAATAAAATAAATCTTAAAAAAAAAAAAAAAGGTAATGCTCCTTTTTTATGAGCTGGTAATCTATACCAAATCTTTTATTACAATATCATAAGCATATAATTCTGTAACATAACGATATCACACTCAAGCACACTATACTATTTAATAAAGGATGTTACTTCTGCTGAACCCTGTATACTGTATATCAATTATACCTCAATAAAGGAAATTATTTTAACTAGCAATTTGCGTAAGGTCTGAGCATTTTCAAAGTAGTACAGGTACAATTCAAACACAGGTGTGTCTGATTCCAAAGTCCATCAATTTTTTATGAAGTTATGCCCCCTCCCCTAAACCTCTGCCCTACCTAGTTTCTACAACTGGCACTACTGAGCTCTACCAGAAGGTTCATTCTCACTTGTTTTCATATTTATACATCTCCAAGACAATATATTTTTGGTTCTCTCCCACATTTGTAAGGTTTTGGGAACATGAACATGAATATATGACTAGAAAGCATCAGTCTCACTCTAGGGAGTGAAACTATATTGAAAACTAATGACATACAACTATGGAGACTGCTCTGGGCCCTCCCACTTCTTTCTCTCTCTTTCTGTCTGTCTGCCTGTCTGTCTCTCTCTCTCTCTCTTTCAAAAACAATAAAAATAAATCTTTAAAAAAAGTAATCTGGGGGAAGCCAGGATGGCTCAGTGAGTGAAGCACTCACTTTGGAGCCCCGGGACCAAGGATCGAATCCCGGCCCCGGCCTGTGTGGACCCATATGCTGAACTGGGGAGTGCCCCCAGTTCAGTTCTCACTGGGTGAGACCCCGGCCCAGTTCCTGCCCTGTGCAGCCCCGCCCACCTGTGGAATGAGACTATGTGGAAAAACCAATGATGTGCAGCTATGGAGACTGTTCTGGGCCCTCCCCCTTCTCTCTGTCTCTGTATCTCTCTCTCTCCCTCTCTCTCTCTCTGTCAAAAACAATAAAAAATAAATCTTTTTAAAAAAAGTAATCTGGAGATGATTTAAATTATACAGGATAATATGCATAGGTTATATGGAAATACTATACCATTTATATATTAGGGAACTGAGCATCTGAGGACTTTGGATCGTCAGGGGGTCCTGGAACCAATCTCCAAGGGATGACTGTATATATGATTGTTCCAATTCACCTCAAAGTGCTCCACTGAAAAGATACACCATAATGTATTTAATAAGTCCACTATGTGATAAAAGATTTAGGTGGTCTCCAACTCATACTTATTGTAAACAGTGCTTCATGAAGGCCCTTTATTCACTGGGATAAATTCCCAGAAGCTGAAATTCTGGGCCAAAGGATATGCATATTTAAAGAATTTATTTCCAGAAAAGCTGAGCCAATTTATACTCCTACTGTGTACGAGAGTGCCCACTGTTCCACCGCCTTGCCAAATTGGCATGCTTTCAACAATGGTAAAAATAGGTCCTTGTCTGTTCTACTCCCATGAATCCTATTCAATTGCCTGATGTGAAACTAAAAGAGAGGAATATAAAGTTGACAGATGGGAAGTATTTTGGTCACTGTAATGTTTTATCTAAAGCACACCATTTCCCCTCAAAGCAAATGTGATAGATAAGGCCACTTCATTTTTTTAGTACAAGTTCTAGGAAGTAATTTGCTAAATGGATTGATTCCTTGGAGAGAGAATGTCTCTGAGGATGTAGAAATTATTCAGACCAAATGTTTGTTAGGTTGATAGAGGATACACGTTCTTTGACATAGCAATATCCACCCTTTTTTTAAAAAATACAAAGTGTTTTGCTCTATATTATCCAAAGTGTCACTCTACAGCCTGTTCTGAAGGTACTCATTTATTTGTCTGAAGTTCCCACAAAGGAATTTTCCCCCCAACCTTGTTTTGTGTTCTTTAAATTTTAAAATTGAAGTATAATTTCCAATCCATGTGAATAAGTTTTTCTCTTTAAAACCTGACTGAAAAAAAAAAAAAGAAAGAAAAAGAAAACCTGACTGCAAATTAGGGCATCTTTTAAAGATACCGTACTCCTTTCACCAAAAATTAGGTAATGAGAGAGAAGTACATTTTAAACATAATCTCTTTGGAAAGTACAAAGATAAAAGACTGGAGTTTTAAAGCCAGCTAGTATACTCTCTGGCTATATGAACCTGAGCACACAATTTCACATAACATGGTCTCTTTTCTCATTTGATAATTGAAAAAGTGAAAATCTGCCCTAACTTCTTCATAGGGATGTTGGAAAAACAGGGATGGTCCAGAGCTATTGTAAATTGAATTACACGTTTTTAAAAAGTGTGTATCCAAGTATATCTAATCTACATGTATCTGACATTGAAATTTTTGTACCAAAGGTTATGTCTCATATTTTCAAATGAAAATATGTGAGTCAGTGGTCTGCTTCACAGTGCAAAATTATCCTCTTGTTTTGGCATTAATATCAATTAAAAGTATTTGGAAACTGTTTAGCTTCACTGATAGTATTAATGAACCTTATATGACAAAGAGCCAGAAAATAGTTAACATAATTATAAAATGTAAACCGTACATTAATAATCCATTTTATTTTTTTTATTTCAGCCACTTAATAAATGGTGTGTATCAAATTATTATAAATGTGGTACTTACAATGTTAACAAAATTATATTTTTTAAAAGTATACCAATAAAATTATGGGTTTTTTTCACCCTTTTAAAAATTTACTACCAGGCATACAAAACAGCATAGTGTTTCGATATTTATATACTTCACAAAGTGATAACCTCAATAAATTTATTACTCTGTCTATATATACTGTACATAGTTATTACAATATTATTGACAATATTTTCTATGATACACTTTATATCCCTGTGACTATTTTCTTTTTAATTATAGTTGACATTCAATGTTATTTTATATTTGTTTCAGGTTTACAACATAGTGGTTAGACATTTACATAATTTATGACATGATCCACCAGTAAGTTTGGTACCTATCTGACACTATATTCCCTATGTTTTACTTTACATCCTGTGACTATTTTGTAATTACCCATTTGTATGTTTTTTTTTTTAAGATTTATTTATTATTTTTGACAGAGAGAGAGAGAGAGAGAGATACAGAAACAGAGAGAAGGGGGAAGGCCTAGAACAGTCTCCATAGTTGCACATCATTGGTTTTTCCACATAGTTTCATTCCACAGGTGGGCACAGGGCTGCACAGGGCAGGAACTGGGCTGGGGTCTTGCCCCGGTGAGAACTGAACTGGGGGCACTCCCCAGTTCAGCATATGGGTCTGCACGGGCCAGGGCCGGCGCCGGGATTCGATCCTTGGTCCCCAGGGCTGCAAAGTGAGCGCCTAACCCACTGAGTCATCCTGGCTTCCCATTTGTATTTTTTAATCTCTTCACATTTCTCATCCAGCCTCCCACCCACCTGCCCTCTGACAGCCATCAGTGTGTTCTCTGTATCTATGATTTTGTTTATGTTTCATTTGTTCATTTGTATTGTTCTTCAGATTTTACATATAAATGAGATCATATAGTATTTGTCTTTTTCAGTCTGACTTATTTCATTTAGCATAATACCTTCTAGGTTCATCTATGTTGTCACAAATGGTAAGATTTCATTTTTTATGGCTGATTAATATTCCATTGTATATACATACCACCTCTTCATTCAGTCATGTATTGATAGGCATTTCAGTTGTTTCCATATCCTGCCTATTGTAAATAGTGCTGCAATGAACATAGAAGTTCATATATCTTTTTTGAATTAGTGTTTTGGATTTTTTTGAATACCCAGAAGTGGAATTGCTGGGTCATATGGTAGTTCTATTTTTAATTTTTTGAGGAACCTCCATACTGTTTTCCACAATGGCTGCACCAATTTACAATCCCACCAACAGTGAACAAGGGTTCTCTTTTCTTCACATCCTCACCCATACTTACTGTTAGCTGATTCATTGATGATAGCCACTCTGACAGGTGTGAGGTATTATCTCATTGTGGTTTTTATTTGCATTTCTTTAATGATTAGTGATGTTGAGCATCTTCTTATATGTCTACTGGCCATCTGTTTGTCTTCTTTGGAGAAACGTCCGTTTAGGTCCTCTGCCCTTTGGTTAAATGGATTGGTTTTTTTGGGGTTTTTGGGGTTTTTTTTGTGTTTTTCTTGGTGTTGAGTTGTATGGGGTCTTTTAAAATAAATTTTGGATATTGAACTTTTATCAGCTGTATCATTCATTGGTGAATATCTTCTCCCATTCAGTAGGCTCTCATCATTTTGTTGATGATGTCCTTTGCTATGCAAAAATTTTTTTGTTTGATGTGGTCCCATTTGGTTTTTGTTTGTTTGTTTGTTTCCCTTGCCCGAGGAGATATATCAGTAAAAATATTACTAAAGATAATATCTGAGAATTTACTGCCTATGTTTTCTAGTAGGAATTTTATTGTTTCGGGTTTTACATTTAAGTGTTTAATCCATTTTGAGTTTATTCTTGTATATGAAATAAGGTGATTTCTTTTCTTTTCTTTCTTTCTTTTTTTCCCCCTTCCTTCCTTCCTTTCTTCCTTTCTTCTGCATGTATCTGTCCAGTTTTCCCAGCACCGTTTATTAAATAGACTTTCTTTTCTTCAATGTATATTATTGCTTCCTTTGTCATAGATTAAGTCACCATATAGCTGTGCCTTTATTTCTGGGATCTCTATTCTGTTCCATTAATCTATGTGTCTGTTTTTATGCAATACCATATTGTTTATTTATTTATTTATTATTGTTTTTGACAGAGAGAGAGGGAGAGAGAGAGATACAGAGACAGAGAGAGAACTGAACTGGGGGAACTCCCCAGTTCAGCATATGGGTCCACACGGGCCGGGGCCGGGATTCGATCCTTGGTCCCCAGCACTGCAAAGTGAGCACTCAACCCACTGAGCCATCCCGGCATCCCCACCATACTGTTTTTGATTACTATATTCTTATAGTATAGTTTGATATCAGATAGAGTGATACCTTCAGCTTTTTTCTTCTTTCTCTAGATTGCCATGGTTATTGGGATCTTTTATGGTTCCATATAAATTTTAGGATTGTTTGTTCTAGTTTGTGAAAAATGCCATTGGTATTTTGATAGGGATTGGTTTGAATCTGTAAATTGTTTTGGGTAGTATGGTCATTTTAACAATATTAATCCTTTCTATTCATGAGCATGACCATTAGTTTGTGTCCTTTTCAACTTCTTTTTTCAATGTCTTATAGTTTTCAGAGTAGAGGTCTTTCACCTCCTTAGTTATTTTTTTGATGCAATTGTAAATAGGATTGTTTTCTTCATTTCTCTTTCTTTTTTTTTTTTTTCTTTTTCTTTTTTTTTTTTTTTTTTTTTTTTTTTTTTTTTTTTTTTTTTTTTTTTTTTTTTTTTTTTTTTTTTTTTTTTTTTTTTTTTTTTTTTTTTTTTTTTTTTTTATCTTTTCACATTTATAGAGAGAAATTATCTTTTTGTCTTCAGTGCATATTTATTTCTATTTTACTTTTTGACAGATAGAGAGAGAGACAGAGA
>PVKE010032201.1:0-18614 GCA_004027555.1 Craseonycteris thonglongyai
TTCCGGATTCTTTCATTCTGACTTATTTTGCTTACTAAGATGGTCTCTAGGTCCAGCCATGTTGACACAAATGACTGTATTTCATTATTTCTTATCGCTGAGTAGTATTCCATTGTGTAAATGTACCACATCTTCTTTATCCAGTCATCTATCGAAGGGCATTTTGGTTGTTTCCATGTTCTGGCCACTGTGAACAGTGATAGCACTGTTTTGATCACCTTTGAATCTATAGGAACTGGCACAGTTATTAAAACATGGTAGATGCTCAATAAATATTTGCCCCTTCACTTTTGCATGAATGAATTACTGAAAGAAATTGGAATTGTAAACTTTTAGCTTTCTCAGTAACTGACAGAGCTAGATGAAATATTTAAAATGAGGAAAAAAGAAACAAAATACCACTTGAGTGTTTATCTGTATGATCTCGAGTCTTTCTTTTATTTTCTCTTACTTTCTATTTTTTTACATATAAAATCAAGTCAGTGGGTTTCAGATCCTACTCGAATGAGTTCTGGAGGTTCTATTGTACTCCTCAGGGATACCAGCGGGAGGTGAGAGAGACAGGGGTGTAGAATAGATAGGGTTTGGACTCACAACTTCCAAGCAGAACAAAATTAAACTTTGAAAATGAATAACATGGGTCATTTTTAGGTATTCTCTAGCTTTATAATTGTGTAACTATATCATAGTTTCATTATCTTTTTACTATATGACCTGCCATAGATATTTTAGACATATATTAGAATAATAGTTTCTCCAATTATCAAAAATTACCAAAGCACCAGCAAATCCTGAATGAGATTACACTCACTAACTGTTGTCTTACTCATTAAATATTTGTCTCAGATTATAGTTATGTGCATAACTGAAATGAAAGTATTAGTCATTAATAGGCTGTTCCTTTTAAGGAATCAACAGACTGTTTTGGACTGAGATCTTTTTCTTGTTGCATTAGTCAACGTTGATTAAATTACAGAAATTTAAACTTTTGGAAACAAGTAACATGGCCTCCAATTTATAAGGAATTTTGAGAAATACAGTACATTTTTCTGAAGGAAAATGCATGAAAATTCACCTCAAAATCTTCTTAACTTAAGCAAGCTTATAGTTGCCCTTGTTAGGGATTTTAACTTGTATATATGTGTGTGCAACAAAAGAAGCCCAAAGTATCCATTTCTGTACATCTTACCAGGATTCCATTGGCTTAGAAAAGTTCTAAGAAAGTTCCTAGGGGTCATAATGAAGTTCTCATGTAGTTCAATTAATGTTAGTTCTACGTCCACTTAGTGCATGCTAACCATGAGTTCACTAGAGAGAATGGTTTAGAAAGTGTGGTTATGATTACTGAATTATCTCTCATTAATGGGTCAGGATCATTAGTCTTTGTTGGTCATTGGACAGGTTAAAGATTTTACCACTTGTTTGATGTTCTTATTAAAAAAAGGGGGTTGGGATTTGTGAGGACATACCACCTTTTAAAAATCATATCAATAATATTTCATTGTGTATCTGTACCATATCTAATACAACACATCAATGATATATAAACCTACATAATTTGCTAACCAATGTCACCCCAGTAGATTTAATAATAAAAGGAAAAAATCAAAAGAAAACAGAGTATCAATACAAGGGTGTCAGGATTATTTTGTATGTAAAGGCAATAATTTGTAGATCTAGAAGAAAACCATTACCAACTGAAACAGATGCACTGCTGACTTGATGTCATATGTATTGAATGTTTACTCTGTACCCAGCATTGAACTGGGTGCTTTTATCATTATTGCACCTAATCTTCAAGAACCCTGGAATTACGTGTTAAATTGCCCTCTTTTACAGTCGAGGAAACTAAGGCTTAGAAAAGTTAATGTGTGTCTCCTTGGGCCAGGCATGTAAACATTTCTCCAGGTAACTCAGGGGATAGTCAGGTGGCCTTAACTTCAAGATTCGTGTCCTATCCATGCATAGGAAATGCTTGGTCTTTGTTGGAATCAACTTTCTGGAAATTGATTTATTTTAGAAAGTCACCACCAAATTTGGCCTGAAGGTATTAAGAAATGTTGAAACAAGGATACAATGATTCCAAGCCACAGGAATTTCTTTCTCCATTCAATTTAATTTAGTAATTTATTATATCCCAAACTGAGGGTACATTGTTGGAAAACTCTTAAAAAGAAATCAAATGATGGGCAAACATATTCAAACAATCTGAAGAAGAAAAAACGGTCTGTAAGGGCTTAATTTCATGACTGTTGAATCAGTGGCCTCTTTTGTATTTTTTTAGTGAAAGCACGATTTTATATAACACTACACCCATTCCATGAAAACAGCTGCAGTGCGTGTTCAGTTTATTCTCCAAGGTATGGACATGACCGGACACGGTAATTTGTGTCCTTCCACGGATAGATGTTGCCATTTTAAATGGGTGCACACTCAGTCTGTAGAACAATGGCCCTAATCCAATCTCTGGCTTTAGGTACATTTCCTTAGCAGATGATTTTCTTAACTTTTCTTTATACTTTTTGTTTCCAAGAATATCCTATAGAGAGCAATTCCACTTTGGCCAAGTACAAGGTGATCTAAAGAAACCAGTCTCTTTCTTGTACACTGGAGATTTTATAAATGGAATAGAAACACTGACTTCTGTGCAGCCAGAATCAGTTATTATTGTTATTATTCTTATATGCACACAAGTGAATCCAGCATTTTTTTTAAAGGTATGTTAATTTCTTTGAAAGAGTACCAAAAACTTAGTACCAGGGGGACTAAGTTCGAAGGCTGACTTCCTTGTCTTTAAGGTAATCTGTTTCAATGGAGTGATCATAAGGTTAACTACAGCAGCCAATTCTTATTTTTACAAAATACTTTATAACGTACTATAACACTCATTTAGGAAGGATCTTAATGAAAATCGCTGCATAGGTAAGTTCACTCAGAGATGTGCTACTCTTTTCTATTCTCTTATCTCTAATTATCTTGAAAATTATAGGCACTGTATCTCATCGGCTAAGGCAGAGGTCCTGGAGAAAGAATGCCCAATCCAAATGTTGGCTCCCTCGCTTATGGGGTATAAATAGGCCAATCACATCATCTTCCCAGACTGTCCACGCTCCTGTGTAAATGGTCAATAATATTATTACCTTCTCAAAGAATTGTTATACAGATTGAATGAATGTATATGAATATGGTACCTAATAAATTAGAAAAGCACAGTTTTTTTCTTAGTTCTTTTTTTGGTCACTCATGGTATCCCCCACTTGAAACAAAAGCTTACTGGCTTGATAAATTCCTTGAAACTCAACTCAAACATACCTAAAAATATGTACTTTGCATTTGATTGGGTGGAATCATTTATTCGAATATTTATTCACAAAATCTAGGATGGGGTGCTTCTGTCTGGCCCTGGGGAGCGAGGTAGTCATGCGCCTCAGCCGCTCGTTTACGGTTGCCCCCAGCCACTGCCTGCTCTGGGCCCTGCCCTTCATGCTCCTGGTTTTCCTGACGCTTAGGGCTGCATCCCCGTATCCCTGGCTCTAAGGACCTTCAACAACCTGCACTCGTCAGCTGGCTTCACATCCCGCCCCACTACAGCCATGAAGTACTCGATTCACTACATACAACAGAAGGTTGACCATCTTGGATTTAAGGTGGATAAAACTTTTCAACAGCGGTACCTCATAGCCAATCAACACTGGAAGAAACACGGTGGATCAGTACTTTTCTACACTAGTAGTGAAGGGGACGTTATCTGGCTTTGCCATAATGCGGGGTTCATGTGGGATGTGGCTGAGGAACTGAAAACTATGCTGGTAATTGCTGAGCATCGCTACTGCGGGAAGTCTCTGCCCTTCGGTGCCCGCTCATTCAAGGATTCCAGCCACCTGAATTTTCTGACATCTGAACAAGCTCTGGCTGATTTGTAGAGTTAATCCAACACTTGAAAAGAAGAATTCCAGGGGCTGAAAGGCAGTCTTTCATTGCCCTGCGGGGCTCCTATGGTGGCATGCTTGCAGCCTGGCTCAGGATGACATTTCCTCATATGGTGGCTGGAGCCCTGGCGGTTTGAGGATCTGGTACCTTGTGGCATATTTAGGGAAATTGTAACCGCAGATTTTAGGGAAAGTGGCCCCAATTGTTCAGAGAGCATCCGCAGGTCCTGGGACGCCTTAATGGACTCACAACGACGGGCACTGACTTGCAGTGGCTTTCTGAGGCCCTTCACTTGTGCACCCCATTAACAAATCCTGAGGATGTTCAGCGTTTGAAAGACTGGATCGCGAAAACCTGGGTACATCTGGCAATGGTGGACTAGCCCTACGAGCGTAACTTTTTACAGCCTTGGCCTGCTTGGCCAGTCAAGGTTGCGTGCCAGCATTTGAAAAATTCCAGTGTGTCTGATTCAGAGTTGCTGCAGAATATTTTCGAAGCTCTGAATGAATATTACAATTATTCAGGCCAGGCGAGAAGTCTGAATATGTCACAGACATCCACACACTGTCTGGGATCCATGGGTGGGAACTATCAGGCCTGCAGAAAATGGTCATGCCCACTTGTACGGATGGTATTGATGACATGTTTGAACCTAACTCGTGGGACTTGAAGACATTTTTCAATGATTGTTTTAGATGGTGGGGTGTGCAACCGAGACCCTCCTAGGTCACTGCTGTGTATGGAGGCAAAAACATCAGGTCACACTTGAATATCATTTTCAGTAATGGTGACCTAGATCCCTGCTCAGGAGGTGGAGTCACCAAGAACATCACAGACACCTTGGTTGCCAGCACCATCCCAGAGGGGGCCCATAGATCTTGGAGGCAACCATGCCTTCGATCCTGCTTCAGTGCTATTAGCCTGCTCCTTGGAAGTTTGTTGCATGAAGCAATGGATCAGAGATTTCTATGCCAGTCTAAGAAAGAAGCACTGAGCAAGCTTCCTTCACTTATGTTCAGCCCACGCACACTCCCACTCACTTTGGTTTTGTGCACGTAATTGAATCTCATCATGCCAGCGGTCCCACACGATCCATGGCCCTCGTAACTGCAGCAGAGTTCCTGATTGCCTTTCACAAGAATCAGTTGCTTTGTTCCCCTGCAAGCAGAGATCTCTCTCGGTTGTCAGACTGAAGTCTCTTTGGCCCATTGGTCATTCCCTACTTCTGCCCTCCCCAAAGGAAAAGCAGGAGATAGAGAAAAATGCTGTCATTGTAGCTGGTAAAAAGGATGTCTGCTACCAATCCGGGCAGTGGGAGCCATTTCTTTTGTAGTTGATTTAATGACTTTAAGCTGTGCTGTAAATAAAGAATGAGGCTGGATCTTTAAAAAAAAAAAAATCTAGGACGACTTCTGCATCACGTGTCTACTTCTTGTTTCTCCTGTTCTCACTGTTCTGTCAATGTCTCTCCACTGGGAAATAAATGGAAGCTTGAGCTCTTCCTACTAAACAATAATTCTTCCAGGAATAATAATGTACGAGTTGGAGAGAAGGGAAGGTTAGTCTCTTTCTTGGATGAGGAGCTATTCCATCACCTGGTCAATCCAGATAGGAGCCAAGTTGTGCTGAGGAATTGAGAATTTCATTACAGAGTCACAACTCATTAACAAATTCTTCAAAATGCTACATGTAATTTATTGAGCGTTTATTTAGTGCAAGACCCTGAATGCTGCCATTAATTTATATCATTTATCTCCTATCATCTTCTCAACAAATTTATGGTGATAGAATTATTAATCCCATTTTGAAATTTTATAAACAAGAGACTCGAAGAGAATTGCCAAGATCACAGTATGAGGTGGTGGAAAAACAAATCAAAACTCAGACTCTTGGTTCCTGGTTTCTTCCTTCCTTCCCTCCTTCCTTCCTTTTAAAATCATGTCACATATAGAGGTTAAGTCACTGAAGGAGGAATTGGTTGACATAGTTTTTTGGTTCAGAAAATTTTAGCTGGATGCCCAGATTTTTAGGAGAAATCTCTTCCAAATTTTGGGAGGCCTTTCCTGAAGGAATGCAATTTGGGGAGATGAAGGGCACATAGCAGCTCTGGGAAGTCCTTTCAAAGGCAATAACAGAAAATAAATGTAAAATGACTCTCATCTGCCTACCTGCTCAAGTTCACTGAAGTCAACTGAAGGTACAATTTGCTTGTAAACCAAATTAGGTTGGAGAAATGGTCAGAGCTCACAGAAAGGGAGGAAAATTGCCATTGCAAAAATTGGCTCAAAACTAGCTATTAAACTCCCACTTGCAGTTAATGCTTAGGGTATGTGTAACGTGACCCTTTGTAATCCTACCTTTTAGACTTCTAAGGAAAAAAGAAGTATTAGTCTAGACGAGAGGGTAATGCCATGCATTGGCTATATGGGAGGAGTGTGGCATTCGTTTTAATTGCCACTGGAGTTTCTGACTTCTTTGTGACCTTTTCCATTTGAGACTTGAATACTCAAGGTAACACAAGGGAAAAAAATACTAAACTGAGGTGACAGTGCCAGACACTTACGAGTCTTGGTCTGTTTTAAGGCGATAACAAGGCGAGGGCAAGGGCAGGCTTTGCACCCAGCACACCTGCGCTCCCTCAGGCCTCAAGGCCTACCCTTCAGAGCTGTGTGGTCATCAGTAGTCCCAGTTCTCTGACCTCCATGTTTTCATCCTTCTATGAGAAGAAGCAGCACTTGAAAATATGTTGCTCTTCTGGAACTTGGCTCTCAGCTCTGCGTTCTCTGTTTAGAATCCCAAAGGATTTTTACATCCCTGGGCATTGCACCCAAGAGAGATTTCATAGAGAGGGAACACATGGAAGCTAAAAAGAAAGGCTGTTCATGAAAGGAAAGTGAAGAGATGAGCTCTCAGACCTTGGGTTTCTCCTTGGGCAAGGTGTGTAGGATTAAGAAAGAGTATAGAGTGGTTGACAACTCAGACTGTAATCCCATGAAAACTAGCCTTTCTGTAGTCCTCCCTAGGACATCTTTGTGAATTCAAAGTGACTCCAGTTAAAGAAACACTGAGTTGGGTGCTTTCTGAGGTGTGTCAGAGCTATGGCATTATTGAGTCCTATGAATCGACTTGAAGATAAAATGCAAGATAAAAGGAGATGGAACACTTTTCCCTGGCTTCTAAATCTCCTGTGTGTTGCAGAAAGAAAGAAGGAAGTGCTTAGGTTCCAGATACCAATGTGGTATCTCCAAACACTCTCAGGTTTGCAAATGTAAGTGGGCCATTTTCTCAGCAAGGCTCAGGAGAGAACACAGGCATCCTGCAATGCTCACACGTGAGCTGAAAAGCCAGGCAGCGACTCCTTTGCTGCTTCTTCGGGAGCAGGAAATGCCAATTCTCTTGTGATTTCTGTGGATCTAACTCAGCATCCAATGGTTACAGCTGCTTGAACAGGATGCTTTAGTTAACTCTAAGCAAGGCCCACTTCACCTTTTCTTTTTAGAAAAATCTCCTTTGGAAAAAGAAAAGCAATGATTTGGGATCTAACTCAGTTAACTGTCCAGGTGGTGTATTGCCCAGGTTTAGGGTCCTGACTGCTAGCGTGTGGATTCCAAAATGCTCAAAATCATAATGTAGAATTGACTATTTTCAGCTGCATTCAAGCATATTTAGGGTTGACTAGACTTTAAACTTTGGATCTTCCGGATACCTTGGAGAACAATCTCAGGATTGTTATTTGATTTCTGTAATTCTCAGTTTCTTCCACAAGGAAATAGACAATAATATCAGCACAGAGCCCACGGGGTTGTTGGGGGTATTAAAAAGATAGAGCACATAAAAGATTCAGCATACTTCCTGGTATGCTGTAGGAGCAGTTCTATACATTGTTTTCATCCTGACTCTAAAAGGAGAAAAATTAGACTCACATCTCAAAATTCCAGGAAAAACTTAGAGCGTTTTGTGAATCGACTTAAAATTTTTGCAAAGTCCCCTGCACACCCCCAACTCCCTCCCAGGCAGAAGCCATCGAAAAGGCGAAACACTGGGGAAACGCTAACCTAACGGAGGTCATCAGGCACGTTAAATATTCTAGGCCTGCTGGAAGCTTCTTTGCTTCTGAGAATGATTTTAATTCTGCAATGAAAAGATGCTATTCACTTCCTCAATGTGCTCATCAAGATTCTCAAAGATCATATTTTTGGGTATATTTCATGGATAGCAAGAAAATGCATGTGACTGTGGTGAAATAACCCAGATATCTGCTCCATTGTTTTTAGCTCCATAACTTTAAAATATATGCATGTATATTTGGAAAACATTAGCTGGAAATTTTGATGTAATGGAATTCCTCTTATTGTGTGGTCATCGCTACATGCTTTTCCGTTAATCTTGGACTTGACTAGTGAATTTACTCCTTTGGATGAAGCCTATGATGAGATTGTCTAAGTATTAGCACCACTTCAAAAGCAGTATTAATTAAAAAATGATAATAAATGTAAATAAATGGCATAAATAGGATAAAATAATAAAAATAGCAATAACTGCCTTTCTGTACTTTAGCACCACGACTCTACAGCAAAGTATAATTTTAAAGGTGGATGCTCAACATAAATTATACATTAAAAATTCATCAGAACTCGAAAACTTTCACAATTTGATCCAATCGTTTCCTCGGAATGTGTGAAGTGTTACAAATGCCGCCTAATTCTTTTTGAAGCTCAAGGCAAAGGCAAAAAATCTTATAACATGTTGGAATGATTTGAATGATTGTACCATAAAATGGCTTGGATTTGCTCATCTGGCTTCAAGTTCAGAGGAATGACCAACCAACTAACTTATGTTCTCAGCAGTGTAGACTCTGAAGGGCCTGAGCAGATGTTGAAGGCTTACTCCAGGCCAATGCACGAGGTTTTTTTGTGGTTTTTCTTAAGTGTTTGCTAATATCTACCACATTGCAAACTCAATGTCCCTTTTCAACTGGCCTAACTGCTCATAATATAATACAGATGATTTCATCTTTTACAGAGCCTGTTTGCTACATGCAGTAAAGTCTGCATGGTTCAGACTTCTCTAATAACATACATGTTTCCTCAAGAACAGGAAAATTCCTTCCCCTTAAAAGTTTTGCTCCTCTGTCTTGGGGTCTATAATACAATATCATAGGTAGTTCCTGTTTAAATAATGCCCTACTTTTTCTCTAAGTATTCATTTAGGCTTCTGCTGCTACTTTGTCATTTTAGATAGGCTGTACCTTTGGTAAACACAAAATACCTTTCCTATTAGAAGACAATGCCATCACTCAGATGGGTTAGAAATGCTTCATGTTAAAGTAAGCTGACTAGAAAGCCTGTCCTTATTCTATGTTAAATGCAAAGTAAATAGTCCTTTCACACAGGCAATAAAGAAGTTGTAGGCTTCATACTCTTAGAGAAAAGGAAGAAAACTTATGGGCAGTATGTGCCCCAGTTGTGATTTTGATCTGACTTTCATTGGTTTTCACCTTTTTCTCGTGTTGAACAGAGGCACTTGATTAATTTGTGTATTTGTACCTGTTCCAAGTTTAAAGTCTGCATCGTTGAAGCAGACACTTTATTTTTAGGAGATGAAAGAGTCTTAGAGAGCATTGATAATTCTTATATTTTATTTTATTTATTGTTAAATTTATTGGGGTGACATTGGTTTGTAACAATGACATAGGTTCCAGGTGTACAACTCTACATTACATTGTCTATGCATTGCATTATGGGCTCACCACCCAGAGTCAGCTCTCTTTCCATCACCATATATTTGATGCCCTCTCCCTACTCCCCCATCCCCTGCCCTGCTCCCCTGCCCACCTTCTCCCTTACCCTCAGGTCACCACTAAACTATTGACTGTGTCCATGAGTTTATGTTTCTTTGTTCCTTTCAGTTTTATATCCCACCTATGAGAAGTGAGGTCATATGATCATTCTTTGTAAATGTTTTTTTAGAACATCAGAATGATTAGAAGAAAATGACACTGAACTATGTACATTTCCTGTGTTCCTGTCAGCCCTTACTCATATAAGCTTTGACCTGTGTTAGCTATACCAATGAGTGTCCCTGAGATCTGTCCTTCCACTTTAATGAGATCAAGGATATATATGTAACAAGATGTTAAGTTTGTCTTTCATTGTTGTTGTTCTGGAGTGTTTTTGAGGTCCTAGTAGCTGAGAAATAGTCTCTAGGTGCCAGATAACTCTTCTTCCTAACATAAAATGTTTGTGTTGTATAGTAAGACCATCTAATCTGTATGGAAATAAAAATGCCCTGAGGTAATCATAATAATGCAGGTACGTGGGTAATGAGAAAGAGCTTGGTTGTGTAATCAGGGGCCAGAAAGAAGAAAGTGGAGAAGATGGGTTAAGGAATTCTGGGGAAGAGGCACTTGGATAACCTGCTGGAAGTGAGCATAAAATATGATTGACTTTCTACTGCGTATTGATGCCCGTGAGAGAACATCCACCAGAGACACTAAATAACAGTAGACAGTGGCTCAGTCAGCTGATGTCAACTACTCTAATACTTAGGCACCTTGGGTATATGAGCAGAATAGGCTTGGTGGCAGGGATAGAGGCTGCACATCAGCTAAACTGCATGGGTTCCCATTTACCAAGGCTGATCTAGCTACCGTATTTTCCGGCGTATAAGACGACCCCCTAATTTTACAGTTAAAACATAGGTTTAGGCCTATATTCGCTGTATAAGACTACAGCCTCAGGGGGTAGTCTTATACAGTGAATATAGGCCTAAACCTATGTTTTAACTGTAAAATTAGGGGGTCGTCTTATACGCCAGAAAATACGGTACTCCTCTTACCAAATCTCAGCCTGCTAACAACAGAGACCAACTCTGAGCCCCTGAATATGGTAACATCCTATGAGAAGACCCACCAGCCTCATGGTGGCAGAATGATTATACAGGACCCCATCCAATCTCAGAAAGGTTGCCTTTCATATTAACTGGAATCTACATTCATTGATGTATGAGTTTGCCAGTTATACCAGCAGCATTCACACACCACTCTGGTTGGAGAATTCTGATCCATTGACACGTGAGTCCATATAGGGTAACATCAGACCAGGTGACTTACTTCAGAGCAGAGCAGGTCTGGTGTGAGCCTGCTCTCATGGAGTCCATTGGTCCTATCCCATGTCACGTCTTCCAGGAGCTGTCAGTCATTATAGCAGTGGCACAGCCTGTTGAACAAACATCTGAGGTACCAGCTTGGCAAGGACCCTCTGGGAAATGCTACGTATAGTATATCCTACATCAAGGAGCATATTTGGTGCTCTATCTCTCAAAGATGAAACACATAGGTCCTAGAACTAAGCAGTAAAATAGTATTGGCCTGTTTAGTTTTCACGCCCAGTGGCCTACCTGAAGAATTTATGTTTCCTATTCTGACAATTCTGAGTGTTGGTTTCCAGAGGGAGAAAGCTTTCACCAGGGAACACAGCAAGAATCCAGAGCTTGACAACTGTTGAGTTGCCTTAAGATTCTTGTGCTACGATAATAACATGCAAGAAAAGGAATCATCAACCTGGCAAGTGATTCTGATTATGGAGAGAATGTAGGGCTGCTCTTACACAGGCAGTAAGAAATATAGTTGACACTCAGGATATTCACTTGGGTACCTCATGGTATTCCCTTGCCAAATTTTAATAGTAAGTATTGTAGACATGTTCAGGGGTTAAAGTTTAGGAAGGGCATGGTTATCCTCAGGAGTGAGGATCTGAGTCTCATTAAAGGTAAGCCATTAAGGCTAACAGAGGTGACTGCTAAAGGTGAAAGAACTTTGAATGGGTGGTGAAGAAGCAGTATGGGGGAAGCCGGGATGGCTCAGTGGGTTAAGCGCTCACTTTGCAGCGCTGGGGACTGAGGATCGAATCCCGGCCCCGGACCGTGCGGAACCATATGCTGAACTGGGAGCTCCCCCAGTTTAGTTCTCTCTCTGTCTCTGTATCTCTCTCTCTCTCTCTCTCTCAAAAATAAATAAATAAATAAATATATTTAAAAAAAAAAAAGAAGCAGTATGATCAATGTCAGGCTTCAACGTGAGCTTCATTGATGATGTCTGTGGTTCATCCCATAAACCATCTTTTTTATAAGCTACCTCCAGGAACGCTGGGACTGTACACAGAACTGATTATGTGATAAATGTGGATGTGAAAGGCACGAGGCATGGGCTGGAGTGGACTTTGGTATTCACACAGAGTACAGACCAGCACTGAAGAACTAAGTTTTCTAGTTCCTGGGAGAGTTTGCAGCTATCTGTAAGCTGAGGTCCCTCTCTGGGACTTTTCCTCAGCTAAAAATAATCATCTTGCCCAAGGTTACCCATCCCCCCCCAACTCCCCACTTTCTCTGGGACAGCCTGGGACAAATCAATACAGGGGTATAAAGGCCTACCCCCTCACCTAATTAGAGACAACTCTAAAGGGCCGTGCCAGATCCAGAGCTCCCATGGGAGCTGCTGAAATTTTTGCTACAAGTTCATCACAGTTAACTGTCCTCAGTCTGGATTCCTTCACGTTGCTATAGGTGTTAATTGCAAGAACACCCCAAAATACTCTTAGAGCAGCCCTAAGAGTCTACATCCTAGAACCCAACCTTGCCACATCGCTTTTTAAGTTTAGGATGGTATATCAGCTCATAAACATTGCTATTTCTAATGTTTTATTCTATCTTTGAAGTGTCTGTGTGTATGTACGTATGTGTTTACACACATTTATGTGTATGTTTAAGTCCAAGGGCACTTCTTCCCATTAGTATCTTTAATTTTATTTGTGTCCCTCGCAAAACAAACTGAATTAGGTAAAAATTAAATTCCAAGCAAAACTTTTTTGAAAGGTTTGTTGGAGAAAGATACCTGGAGAACCATGAATTGAATATGGTGGTGACTTTGAGAACAAGAGTCTATGAAATGTGAGCCTCTCTGACAAAGATGGAAAACTCAGATCTACCTTTTGGCTTCAAAATTTCCTGAACAAACTTGAATTACTGCAAAATGAGAGGTTGCCTATTGCTCTCTGTAACAATCATATTGTATAGCAGTGTGAATAACAAGAAGCACCCCTTACCTCTTTCGTGTGCTTTGTGATTTACATATAAGTGCTCACAACAACGCTGGACTTGGCTACAGAAGAACCAAGTATATTTCCCAAGTTTACACACCTAATAAAAGGAAGCAAGACATCTTAGAGGTGTGGAATGATCACACCTTCTATTTGATGCTTTTAGAAAACACTTCATTAAAAAATGAAAGAAAGGAAAAGCCAAATCAGTGTTAGAAAACTAGTCCATTTTGAATGTTTATACTTAACAAATAATGCCAAAACAAAAATAAATCAACACAAAATAATATATAACTTAATATGGAGATATTGTCTTTATATAACTCAAGTAACATACAAATTTTATATTCACACCACCTTTATGAATAAATGTTCTGGTCAAATAGCCTTTTTAAGAAGCTCTACCCACCTGCCACCGCCCTATTAAATTCCCAGTTCTGATCCAAGCCCAGTGCCCATTCTGTAACATTCCACGGCAGTCTTCTCAGATCAAATTTAGGCTTTCGTTTCTGACCTCTACTTCCCCTTTTTCCTTAAGCTTATTTTCTTAAAAGAGGATTTATTTATTATTGGGGTTGTGTTTTCTTTCATCCTGTGAAATAGCCATTTCCCCCTCTCCCTTGTATTAAGAAAATGAGTCTTTCACCTTCTCTCCCCTTCCTCCCTACTATTTCTGCACAAGTACCCACACACTTTCCTATTTTGGGTAGATTTATTCCTTTGAATGGCTTTGGCTATGATGAACTTTACTTAAGACATTAATAATTCTTGACAAGGGCTTCTTTTGTGTTTTAGCTTTGAAAGGAAAGCTTACTATGCATAATTGCCCCATTCTTAACTGTGTTATAGATTGAAAGCAGCAGAAGCTGATAACAAACAGCTTTGCCCAAAATACACAAACTTCATCTATGTCTGTTCTCTCTGTAGAATTTAGCTTTTGTGTATACATAAAGAAATTTTTAGTAAAATTTGGTGTGGGAATGAATGAGGAAAAAAAAGAGAACCAAGACAATTGAGAGTTAGATGTCAATTCTCAGGAATCAAATACAGCGTTCCTTATACTTTAAGAATAAAGTAACTAAAATAAAATAAGTATTATATTTTAATAAAAATAAATTGTAAAAAACAAAAGAGCAAAATTTGAAAATTTGCATTTTGCGTTTGTGGGCATTATAAGAGATTCAGGTGTGGTGAGGATGAAAATTATTACTTGTCTTACATGTTTAGCACAGAATCCCTTTCAGAAAGATCTGTTGTATGTGACGAATCACTTTCCTTCTCCCTCTTTTCAAGACTCTCTCTGGCTTTGGCTTTAGCAGCATGATTATGATGGGCCTATGTTTGGATCTCTTTGAGTTTGTCCTATTTGAAGTTTATTGAACTTCTTAGATGTACGGATTAATGCTTTTTCTCAAGTTTGGGAAGTTTCCGATGATGATTTTTCCAAATCTTTCCGCTTCTCAGCTCCCCTTCTAGGACATATTGTGCATGCCTGGGCATGCGTGGTGGTGTTTCATAGGCCTGTGACTCTGTTCATTTCTCTTTATTCTTTTTTTCTTTCTGATCCTCAGGCTGGATACTATTAATGGACTAATCTTTTAGTTCTCTGATTCTTTATGCTGAAGTTCAACTCTGCTGTTTAGCGCCCCTAGTAAATTTTTCATTGCACTTATTGTAGTTTTCAACTTCATAATTTTTATTTGGTTCTTTTCTATAGTTTTTGTTTCCTTATTGGTATTCTCTATTTGGTAACACACCATGCCCATTCATTCCTTTATTCTTTAGATATAGTTTACTTTAGTTATTTGAATATATTTAAAATAGCTGGTTAAAAAATAAAATCTATGTAGTAAATCCATTGTCTGGGCTTCTTCAGGCACAGTTTCTACTGTGCATAGTCCATTCTGTTTTGTTCTTTATATGTCACATAATCTTTTGTTCAAAACTGGACATTTCAATAATATAATGCAGCAATTTTGGAAATAAGTTTATTCTTTCCCAGGACTTGTTGGCTGTTGTTGTTGCATTTGTTTAGTAATTTTCCCCAACTAATATCACAAAGTCTTTATTTGTTGTTGTATGTGGCAAATGAAGTCTCTGCTTCATTAGCTTAGTAATTAGCTGATGACTGGGCAGAAATTTTCTTCAATGCCTAGAACCAATAACTCTCCCAGGCTCTGCCAAGAGGCTTGCTTATGTGTGGATTGGGGCACACCTTCAATACTCAGGCAGGCAGTTTATAATTCTCGCTTACCCTATTCTGATGCCCATTCTCCAATTCCACAGATTTAAAAAACAGTATCCTCACTATTGTGATGAAAACCAGCAACTTAGCCATCACTAGAATGGGCAGGACAGTTTTGAACCTCCCCACCAGCACCATTCTTAGAGAACTGTCATTATTTGACCTATCTGGCAGGTCCTACGACTCCCTACCCCAGAACTAGTCTTCATTTTTTGTAACCCAGAGATCGCTTAGTGTGAACAGCCTTTTCCTGAGGTACTTGTCAAATTATTGAACATTGCAACTGCGTGCCTGCATTGTGGTCACGTCTAGAAGAGACATAAGAAGGCTATAGCTCTGCTCTCACTCCTGAGAAGCTTTACCAACACAGGAAATATTAATAAAGACTCGCCATTTTTCTTAAATAAACGATCCTCCGATTGTTGCAAGACTTTGGTTAATTTCCAGAGTTCTGAAAAAGTTGATTTTGACAATTTTTGCCTGTGTTATTATTGCTTTTATAGAGGACCAGATTTTTGGATATCCTTTCTTTGTCATTACTGCTATGTTCTTTTCATGGTGTTTTGATGAACACAGTTTTTAATTTTAATGAATCCTATTATATGTTATAAATTTTTTCTTCAGGATTTCCTTTATGAGAAATTCTCTACCATGAGATTATGATCAAATACATATTATAGGATCTCTTTTTCAACATACTCTTGGGTTCAATTAAGTTAATGACACTTGGCAAATTGACATACTGACTCACATTAGAGGCTGTAATAGCATTATTGTCAAACTCTTTTGCAACAAGTGGCAAATCATCTTACCATAATTTATGTAGCAAATCAATCTTTTAAAAATTATGTAGTCTTCTCTTCTTTTCAAGTTCTAAATGTTAAATTCAAAAAACCAGAAGGTCTTTCAAGATCATTTATTAAATATGCTTCAGTGGACCAGGGACCCTTGGAATATCTTGCCTGGTGGCTAAGTATTTTGGTCCTTTGTCACACAACAATCTCTTAAAAAATGTTACTAGAGAGCATAGTACCTCAAAAGTTTGGAACATTTGTTTCCCAAGATAATTTATATAAATTATAAAAAGAGAAAGGGGATACAAAAAGTGTGTGCTGCAGTCTTTATATTTACCCTAAGTCAGGAGAATTCTAGTATGCGTATTTCTTTGAAATATCTGTGTTTTGAGAGTAGAAAAAGCCAGCCTGTGAAAGAAAACTTATGGTTGCATATCACATTAGCAGTTATTTTGAGTATAAAGGAGGGTACAATCAAATTCTGTACCCCATCTCCCAGCGAAGAGGTGATCATGTTATATCCACCAAGGTTGACTATGAATGAACCTTCTTTTTTTAGGACCTCCCCCTAGAAATGCTAAGGAAATTTTTGCACCACATCTTTCAAATAGTTTAAGATAAGAAAACATAACTGTAGAGGGATGCCACAAGTGTAGAGTTAGTTCTCTGTAATATTTTTTGAGTAGAAAATAAAGGATGATAGTGTAAGTGTTTAACTGTTCTCATTGATAGACTGAAAGTTAAATCTCATAGTGCTTATTGTAAAAGAGCTAAATTAGATCAAGGCTTGAGAAAAGTGTTTTTCCTGATTTTGTCCAGCACATATTTTATCTAAACCCAGCCTCTTTATTTTGCTGATGAAGTAACTGAAGCCCAAGAGTACACCTTTAGTTTGTGAAAAGCCCTGAATGAAAACTTATTTGTGACTTCTGACACGGAATTACTCTTACCTCAATCTTCTTTCTTAATCATATCTCACATAATCACTTGACAACTAACACAAAACCACTCTTGCTATTGCTGGATTTTAAGGGTGACTCCTTGTAGCAATTGGCATAGTGATTACCCGGAGTATGTGTGTGGTTTCTTACCTTTTCTTCCTTGCTTAAATTTAAGGCCTTCTCTTTATTTGTGCAGAATCAGTGTTTTCTACTCAGGGCAAGTTCACATACCATAATGTGCAGTGAAATCCAGGTGCCCTCATGAAAATGCCCACAGCGCTCATTAAAAGGGTAGGTCTCAGAGCTAAAGGGATGGATTACATCTGAGCACTACAGTGTTATTAATGTTAAGGGACATATAACTGTAGACATTCTTCTTTCTCATCAGGTAGAATGGTGATATAAGTTTTTTTTTTTCTATAAAAGAAAACTGTATAAGCTGAACTATGACTTTTCAATATTATCTTTATACTTTCTTAACAACTGAGACATTGCACAGTCACATATCTTCAAGTTTTACAGACTTTAAATCCTCCTAAAATATTTTAGGTAATCATAAAAAATATTTTAAGGGAGACCCTTCTCTCAACCACATGTGTAAGGAGATAGATATAAACATTAGGGGAATAGCTCCTGAATAAAATTGTGGCAGCCATGTATCACAAAAATCTGACATACTAGCAAAAGATGTCTAAATTTAAATCCCCGAGGAAATACCCACGATCTTGTTGATAATGGCATGAAGCCAATCTTTAGTTTTCATTTTACTTTCGTTTTAAGAACAAATAGCCTCTCGGTGGTGCGATGGGGTTGCAAGGACTCAAAGCAGCAAACACTGGCTGATGAGGGCCATCTGCTTGCCCTTCCCAAGAAGGGTTCCTAGGGGTTCCTCACGTCCGTTCTTCTGTTGTTCATTGTGTGACCTGTGTCCTCAGGAACACCAGTAGAGATGGTCCCCAGCTGGTACTTTCTGTTTTAACTGTCTGGGCCTTTTCCTTTACTAGCATGGAGGAGTTTTATAAGCTTCTCCCAGGGTGGTCAAACGTGACTGTTTTTCCTAGCAAAGCATGCAGGCCCAACTGAATGAGGGCCTCCTTTACCAGTTGCCTATTGCTAGCACTGCATGAAAACTCTCAAGTTTTAAAACTCTCAAGTGTCTGGTGTATGAACGATTTTCTTACTTCACACTCTTTGGCTAGAGATATGTTATAATTTCTGTGTCTTTCTCACTTCATGCTCTTCTTTTTGTAGGTGATTTTCCACTTTACTGACTTGGGGGTTTTACTAGGTACGTTATCATTGGCTAATTTTTTTAATTTACACTCTTCCTTAGGGCTCAAATCCAGTATGAGATAACAATCTCATGGGATTGATAAACAATAGCCTGAGCAAAGTATAATTATTAACATAAAGACTAGTATGTTTCCTTTTGTTCTATGAATACCATGTAATGAATCATGCTTCTTTCTTTGTAATGTTTCTACGAAATTTAGGGCAATCTTTTCTTCAAATACCTTATTCTGGAATTCTGGTACAATAATTATTTGGTTTATTTTTTTTTTTTTTTTTTTTTTTTTTTTTTTTTTTTTTTTTTTTTTTTTTTTTTTTT
>PVKE010032202.1:0-18614 GCA_004027555.1 Craseonycteris thonglongyai
AAAAAAAAAAAAAAAAAAAAAAAAAAAAAAAAAAAAAAAAAAAAAAAAAAAAAAAAAAAAAAAAAAAAAAAAAAAAAAAAAAAAAAAAAAAAAAAAAAGGTGGGGTAACTACTGACATAAAACAAATGAACTTTAGGACAAAAAGCCTCATTAGTAGGATGACCATACATCCTGTTTGCCTCAGACAGTCCTAGTTTACTACTGCTCTCCTAGCATTATTATTACTAGCATGCCCTTTGCCCTCAAAAAGGATCCTGATTAAATAGATGGCCTCCTTTATTATTAGGAATAAATAAGTTGCCTTGAGTTTGAATGCAAATAACTTATTTTAGAAAACAACAATAGGGTAGTAAGGAAGTGGATCAGGAAAGAGATTAAAGCCAATAAAGGCTTTCTTTGTGTTGTTCTCAAACCCATTAATACTGTGGGAAACTGAAACTCAATCTTATGGGGAACCTTGGGAGATAAACAGATTTTAGGGCAATCCCAACTGGGTGGCAAAGAAGCAGGTGGTATTTATTCACCAAATCCCCGTCTATCATTGAATTAGGGCTACTTCAGGGTCCTGAACTTCCAGTAGTGCAGCTTGCCCTACATGTGATCCAAATTCGTTCCCCAGAGTTGCAGGTACTCACGGAAAGCACCTTTCTGTGTAAAGGTAAATTCTGAGGGGTTACAAACAGGGCCTCAAAAGGGTCCGCTACAGAGGTAACTACATAATAATGAAAGGTTTAAGTCACACGAAAATATTAAAACAGACTTGTGTGTATCTAATTAGCTATAAAATATAGGAAGTAAAATTGATAGTGTTATAGAAAGAAATTTTCAAATCTACTTTTGCAATGGAAGATGGCAACATACCTATTCCGAATACTAATTGGTCAAAATAGGCATTAAAAGATAGTTCAACAATTATAAGATTTTAATAGTTTAATATACACGTTTGATTTTTTTAAAAATATATAAAAGTCTACCAATTAAATAAAACTTGTTCTTCTAAAGAATCCATGAAACGTTTTCCAAAAATTGATCATATGCTAGAAAGTAAGACTCAATAAATTTTGGAGAATTAATATCCTACTGACTACATTCCCTGACCACAAATTAAATTAAAAGTCAACAGTAAAAAGCTATATAAAATTCCATTCATTTGTATATTTAAGAATACAATTCTTCCTAACTCATGTGTCAAAGAAGAAATTACAATAGAAATTTTAAAATGTAAATCTACACAAAATGATACAACTCCTAGGAGATAACAGGACAAAACCGAGATGACCTAGTATGGTGAAGACTTTTAAGACACAATACTAGGGGCACAATCCATGGAAGACATCATTATAACCCGGACTTTATTAAAATCAAAAACTTCTGCTCTCTAAAAGACAATGTCACGAGAATGAAAAGACAAGCCAAAGACAGGGAAAAAATACTTGCAGAAGACATATCTGATAAAAATCCCTATTATCCAAAACATACAAAGAACTCTTAAAACTCAACAATAAGAAAACAACCCAATTAAAAAATAGGCAAAAAGGCCTGTGCATACATCTCACCAAAGAAGATATACAGATGCCAAATAAGATCATGAAAAGGTGCTCCATCACATATGTTATCTGGGAAATGCAAATTAAAACAGTAAGATATCACTACACAAGCAAAAAAGGGAAGAAAGAAAAAAGGCAAAAGGACAGAATCTCGAAGCCAAAAAGGGTGCCTAGAGGTCTTTTGGGCTGGCTGTGGCTGTGAGGGAGGAGCTATGTCATTCCCAGAACACTCAAAGGATGATTAACACACATCTAGTGTTTTCGAAGCACTTTCCTCTCCACTACCCATAAACCTCATGCACACCATTCACAGACAAGGGAAGTGGGACTCAAAGAGATTATGTGACTTATTCGAGGTTTCTCTACCAGTACGAGGTGGAACCAGGATCTCAACCTAGCGTAACTGACTGCAGTCCCACCTGAATTCGTACCTTTTATCCCACCACCCTGGCTCCCTCTTCAGAGAACACAGAATAAGGGGCCAGAGGAGCCAAGAGCCGGAGGTGGGGAAATCTCCTCTGGAGGCTCTCTTACAAGGGCACTCCATCCCTGTCCTCTCTCTTACAAGCAACTATGAGTTACTCACAAAGCACAAAACTCTAAAACCAGGGGGTGAAGTAGGGTATTTCTAAACTGGTCACTGGGTCTGCGCATCTCTGAGGCCCAGAGCAACACTGCAGTGAAATTGGAGGTGGCTCCCATTGACTGACATCATCCCTGTGACTCAGGCCGCTGGCTCTTCCTCAGTGTGGAAATGAGACAGTCAGGATGCTGATGGTCAGACGGCTGGAAGTGAGCACTGTGGTCTCTGGGAGCCGTCCAGACTCCCCTCACTGTTGGGAAGTCCCCTTGGCTATCACTCTGTGGATCCCTGTGTGCCCTTGATGCTTGGACCGAGTAAGGGGAAGGAGCCCTAATGGCCCACAGGAACAGCTCAGAGTAATTGTCCCCTCCTTTCCCCATCAGTTCTCAACACGTGGCTTTCTAGAGTCTGGGAAGGGAGTGGGGTGATATAGAGTGGAAAGGAGTGGAGTGGAGTGGAGTGGAGTGGAGTGGAGTGGAATGACAGTGATCTCCAGGGATGAGGCACATGACTGTGGGGCAGGGGCCCCTCCTGAGGTTGCTATAGCCTCTGGGCTCTCTTTCTGCCATACAGCACTAGCACCTCTTCACTGTGCCACCTGTTCATTCTCACTCCGCTGAGGACAGGGCCCCAATCATGAATATGAATGGCTTTGGGACTTGCCATTTTTTTTCCCCTGAGAGAAAGTTATACCCTCTTTCTAGGTTATACAGATTTAAGTAGAATCAAGTTGGCATTAAGTCATTAGCAGAGAACTTGGTTAATCTTCCCAAGTCCAACGTATAAGCAGAAGCTACTAACGAAGGAGACTTGACAGCCACGTTCTTGGGGAAGAGGGTCAGGAGGCCAGACACCGTGAAGGGCTCTGGACCTGGGGAATCTCAGGCTGACGACGTGTGCAGTCAACTTGTTTGTCTCGCCACGTCCTTTCTTGTCTCATCTTTGGTGACTTCCGTGTCCATATGAATACCCGCTTCATCCCTTTGGCCCCACAGATCCACTCCGCTCTGCCTGGCACACGTGCCGTGGACTTTGTCACTGCCCTTAGCTTCTGAAGTACCAAGTTATTCTCTGACCCCGATTCCTATCCTTCCAGCTCAGTCCCTCTGTCCCTCTTGTTCCGTCTAATCTCCAACCCCGGGGAGGTGCTCAGGTTATAGAGACCAGTGTCCTCTTGCTCTGGTTGTCTTCCTCGGTCTTGGTCTGCATTTGAGAACAAGAGAGGGAGCTGTGAAGGAAGACTTCACTCCTCTTGAGAGGCTGTTAGCGCTGTGGCTGTGGCTGGCACTGAGGCCGGGCTGGGACAAGGGAGGTAGGGAGGGGGTCAGCTGGGCTGGGGGCCCCACACAAGAGCTGGCCAGGAACAACTGGGAACAAAGGCTGGACATTCTTCCTCTGAGCCCTCAGAGCCCGGCCTCGGCCTTCTGGGAACAGCTCCAGGAAATGGCTGAGATTCCAGATTTGGAAGGAAGAGACCTGTAAACAGGAGCCGGGCTCTGAGAGGGAAGGGCAGGGGAGGGGGCGCAGCTGGCCTCAGAAGCCACCGGCCTGTCCGCTGCAGACACAAGGCTTCAGGGCTGGAAAGACTCAAAGGTTTTCCAGGGCCTGGAAAGTGTCCCTGCCAAGGATGCTTGAATAGTGTCAGTGATGGGACGTGCGTGAAAACAACAATATCAGTTATAGTGCATTGGGTTACTGTACCAAGTGATTTTATGCTTTATCTCATTGCATTCCTACTCCAGCCCTCAGGGTGGGCACTATTATTATTATTCCCACTTACAAGAAAATAAAAGTGACTTGCTGGGCTTAAGGAACCTGCCCAAGGTCTCGCAGAAGCCTATTTCACCTGTCTTTGAGCTGGATGGGCACACACAGTGGGCATCTCCAGCTTGTCCTATAGCCCCCGAAATTCTTCCTATCTCCCGTCCTACCCACCCCCAGCCCCATCCGTCCTTGGGGAATGGACTGAGGAATGACAGCACACTCCTGCTCCGCTCCAGGTAGCTTCCTCAGCCCATAGGCCCCTTTCTTCTGTCCTCAGCTGCTTCACGCTGTGCCCTTAGATCCCACCTCCGTGTTTCCATTCTACTCTGACAGAGCTTCACTTGGAAGCAAAGAGATAAGGATGAGGGTTCAAGGTTTAAACAGAGGTCAAGGCTGCGGTTGGAATCGTGGCTCGCGTAAGGATTACCTTTAAGAAATCCAGACGAGGATTTCCAGGTAAACCTTGAAAATCACAAGGTAAGCCCTAGGGCTGCGGTTGGAGTCTGGGGTTATGGCTGGAGGGTCAAGGTCGGAGAGTTGCTCTCCTCGGGACTCCTCCCAGCTCTTCAAGGCACTGAGGGCCAGGCAGGAAGCATCGGTTTCCTCAAAGCTGCTTCCCTCTGGGGCAGTCTCAGCCACAAACAACCACCACCAGCCGGCCCCACCCCTCCTATCCGCGCTGTGAGCTCAGAGCAGCAGGACAAAGTGCTTGGGACCAGGACAGAGGCCTGAGAGCAGCCATGGGCTCTGGCGGAGCCGGCCCCCCCGGGGTCTGGTGGCCCCTGCCTCTGCTGCTTCTGCTTGATGCGGGTGAGTGTGGCCCTCCCCACTCCGAGACAATGCTCACCTCCATGCACGGCTTTGCCAGGGGAGCCTGCTTGCTCCTTTGCCTCCTTTTTGCAGTAGGGGCACCAGAAATGGTGATGGTGATGGTGATGGTGATGGTGATGGTGATGGTGATGGTGATGGTGATGGTGATGGTGACGGTGATGATGATGATGTGTGTAAGACAGACAGACAGAGAGCCCTGCAGGCCCTGAGCCCTCCAAGCTACCTTGTTATTTGGGAGTTGATCTTCAGACAAGAAAAGGTAGAGGAGGTGTGCAGAAATTTGGGGGCCCTATGGGTCGTCAGACCAGGCTCCACTCCCCTTTCCCTCCCAGGAGGCATGGCTCAGGACTCCCCACCCCAGATCCTAGTGCACCCTCAGGACCAGCTGCTCCAGGGCCCTGGCCCCGCCAAGATGAGCTGCCGAGCCTCAGGCCAGCCGCCTCCCACCATCCGCTGGCTGCTGAATGGGCAGCCCCTGAGCATGGTGCCCCCAGACGTCCACCACCTCCTGCCTGATGGGACCCTGCTGCTGCGGCGGCCCCCGGCCCAGGGACGTGCCCACGGGGACCAGGCCCCATCCACAGATCTGGGCGTCTATACCTGCGAGGCCAGCAACCGGCTGGGCACAGCCGTCAGCCGAGGCGCTCGGCTGTCTGTGGCTGGTGAGGCCGGGGAGGAGGGGTGTGCAGCTAGGGTGAGGCGCCTGAGGGGATGTCTGTGAGCGGACGCCCTAGTTGGGAGATCGGGGGGCAGGGGAGGGAGAGTTGGGTTGAGGATGAACCTCGCTGGAGATCTGGGAGGTGGGACTCTGACACGTGGACACAAGGCAGTGACAAGACAGGTGGAGCAGAACAGGGCAGGCGTGGTAGGCGACACCATGGAGGCACCTCTGCGGAGGGGAGGACTGGACACTGCTCCCTGCAGACCCTCTGTCCTCCCCACAGTCCTTCAGGAGGATTTCCAGATCCAGCCTCGGGACACAGTGGCCACGGTGGGCGAGCAGGTGACCCTGGAGTGTGTGCCACCCTGGGGTCACCCGGAGCCCACAGTCGCCTGGTGGAAGGATGGGAAAGCCCTGGCCCTGCAGCCCGGGCGGTACATGGTGAGTGTAGCTCCCTCCCCCACACTTCATCCTGTCCTGGGCAGGACTGGGCACACCCGAGGGACCGGCCCGCCCTCCAGCCCCGTGTCCCCTGCAGAATTTGAGGAAAGCAAGGCAGTGAGGCCTCATGTGTCCCTCCCCACTCAGAGCCTCTCCCCACGTGGGAGACTTCACCTTGCACCTGGCCTGACAGGTCTCCAGGGGTTCCTTGCTGATGGTAAGAGCAGAGAAGAGCGACGCAGGGACCTATATGTGTGTGGCCACCAACAGCGCAGGACGACGGGACAGCCGGGCAGCCAGGCTGTCGGTCCAGGGTAAGGGGGTGGGGGTAGTCAGCTAAAACCGGGGTCGTTGTGGGGGGCTCCAGTTTAGGGTGGTGTGCTCTGGTTTGGGCTGGCGGTAGGGTATGAGGACCCCATGTCAAGGGAGACGCCCCATCCTAGGGGGAAATAGAAGTGCTCTAGACCTGGGAAATCTGGGAGCTCTGGTTTCTCCGCAGCGAAGGGACGTCCCACTCCTCAAGGCCTCCACCCTGGCCTGTAGCCCCCACCCCAGACCTGTGCCCCCACAGAGCCCCAAGGCCACAGGGAGACTCCGCAGCTCCTGGCTGTGCGCACCCAGCTGGAAAACGTGACCCTGCTCACCCCGGACCCCACGAAGCGCCCCGAGCCCGGGCCTGCTGTGTGGCTCAGCTGGAAGGTGAGGCCCGGGACCCGGGGTGGGAGCGGGCCAGGGCTCACCCACGGGCTGCTCACGAGCGGCCCGGCCCCGGCCTCTCTCCGGACGCCTCCTCAGGTGAGTGGTCCTGCTGCGCCCGCCCAGTCCTACACTGCGCTGTTCAGGGCCCAGGCCGCCCCAGGAGGCCGGGGGGCTCCGTGGGCAGAGGCCCTGCTGGCCGGCTCGCAGAGCGCGGAGCTGGGGGGCCTCCGCTGGGGACAAGACTACGAGTTCAAAGTGAGACCATCCTCTGGCCGAGCGCGAGGCCCTGACAGCAACGTGCTGCTCCTGAGGCTGCCCGAACAAGGTCAGGGACGTGCCCCAGGACCCAGCCTCGGACCCTCGGGTCCCTTCCTGTCTGTGGGGCCCTGGGCTGTCCCGATCCAGTCGGGGGGATGGGGAGGGGATGGTGGGTCCTACTCCTAGACGCCTGCCCTGCGCGGGCAAGCAGAGCTCCTGTTGTCATTAGTGTGGCTTCTGCCCCATGTCCCCATCCCAGTCCTTTTCCCTAGAAGCTGCTCCCTCAGCATTCCTTACTGCTGCTCCCCCTCCTCCCTTCCTCCCTCAGTGCCCAGTGCTCCTCCCCAGGAGGTGACCCTCACACCTGGCAATGGCAGTGTCCTTGTGAACTGGGCCCCACCCCCTGCTGAAAACCACAATGGCCTCATCCGTGGCTATCAGGTACGCCCCCGGAGCTGACACGGCCCCTCCTGCTGGAGCCAGGACCCCCCTCGTCCCTGACATCCTGATACCCTTGCTCTGGGCACTGAGCAATGTCCCTGCACAGAGAAGAAAGGGACACTTACTGTTGTGGGCGGGTCTGCCTGACCCTGCCCAGCAGTGACCTGCCGGACCTCATTTCACCTCACAGTCCACCCTGGGTTCCTATCTCTAATTTACAGACGTGGAAAGCGAGGCTAAGGTCACAGATGTAGGACACAGGACAGGAATAGGAAGTGTGTGTGGGTGCGGGTGTGGGGAGGGGAGTGTCCCCAGGTCAACAGCCAGGCAGGTTGACCACAGGCCCAGAGTGTGATCTGCAAATGAGGGGAGCTGCTGGGATGGTCCCTGGGGGCGCTGCTCACCCCTGCTTGTCCTCAGGTGTGGAGCCTGGGAAACACCTCATTGCCACCAACCAACTGGACCGTGGTGGGTGAGCAGACCCAGCTGGAAATTGCCACCCATGTGCCGGGTTCCTACTGTGTGCAAGTGGCTGCAGTCACGGGTGCTGGGGCTGGGGAGCCCAGTCGCCCGGTCTGCCTCATTTTAGGTGAGGGCGGTCCCCACTGGTCCCATTCAGAACTCTCAGCCCCAATCCCCACCTTCCCCTCTCCCTGCTCTAATTTCTCACTCCCAGCTTCTCCGCCTTCTCTGTCCGACCCTCATTGCCTCACCTGCCTGAGCTCCAAATCCCATACAGAGCAGACCATGGAGCAAGCCGCCCGAGAACCCAGCAACCAGGGCCCATGGACCCTGGAGCAGCTGAGAGTCACCTTGAGACGCCCAGAGGTCATTGCCAGCGGGGGTGTTCTGCTCTGGCTGCTGCTGCTGGGCACTGCTGTGTGTGTCCACCGCCGGCGCCGAGCTGGGGTGCACCTGGGCCCAGGTGAGAAGATGGGGTGGACCCCAGGTGGTCAGGCCTCCCTGGGTCCAGTCAGAACACTACGGGGAGATTCGATCTCTTGCCTGGTGTCAGTGACTTTCGATTTAGCCTTTTTTCTGTCCTCTCTCAGGTCTATACAGATATACCAGTGAGGATGCCATCCTGAAACACAGGTGAGAGATGGAAGGGGAGGGGTCTAAGGGGAGGGGGAGGCAAGGGGCAGTGGAAATGGACAGAGGATTAGGTGGAGCTTCCCTGACTCCAGGCAGTTTGGGATCCTAGTACCTGACTCTCTCCTCAACTCCAAATGAGAATTAACTTCTCTTTCAATAATGTTGTTACTATCATACCACTTGACTGGCCAGTAAACCAAGAATCATAAACCTAAGTGACTTTGTCCAAGATAACGAAACAGCTGGCCTTCTGAACTTCTAACTGACCTCTCACTAATACTGACTACTTTCTCCTGCCTTCTCACTCTGCAGTGGTGGGGAGTAACTGGCATGGCAGGACCAGCCTAAGCTCTCATTTTCTCTGTACACTCAGTATTTACCTAGCACTGCCTTTGCATTCCATCAATCACCCACCTATTGAACCTTTTCCTTCACAATAATCCACCCAGAGTCCCAGCAGAGGGCGCTCTGCCCCTACACCATAGATTCTTCCTCATTGTTCTCAGTACCAGGGTGGGTGATTGCAGCTACTTCTGCTCAGAAGTGAATTTGGCTGCTAGAGCAAGTCTGCAGTTATGAGACAAGGTACCAACAAAGAAAATATCCTTTTTTCTCCTATTGGCTGAGCTTTACATTAAATGACTCTTTCATCTGTGCCCATCTTCGCCTGCTCTTTATTTCATTACATTTCCTCTGGGAGGCTTCACATCCCAGGTCTGTACCTTTCAACAGTTTTTTTTTTTTTTAGCATCTACTATGTGCCAGGCACATCCAGCTTGACCATTTTGCTCTCAATTTTTCAGCCCAGAGCAAGGTTCCAAGCTGGTGCCATGCCCCTGCATTGTCTTGTGCTCACTGGCCTTTATTGTTCATTACTTCCTGGGCTTTGTCTTCTCTGCCCTGAACTTTCTCTGCCCCACTCTCACCCCCTGAGACTATCCCTGTCCTTGAGGGAGATTCATTTATTCCTTTAGAACAGTCTCCATCTGCCAGGAACTCAATCTAGACAGAGAAAATCATACTAGCCTATGAATGCAAACCTGAGTGGAAGTGCAGAAACATGTTACACGATCCATGGAAGGAGTTAGGGTGGGGAATTATGGGAGGAAGATTTCACATTCACCTGGACAGTAAGAAGGGGAAGGGCAAAGGGAGCAGCAAGAAATAGCCCGCTGTGTTCACAGGGCAAGGCAGGCCATTTGGTCTGGCCAGGGCGTAGGGTATGAGATGGGTCAGAACAAAGGGTAAGGTTAGGGAGCTGGAAGCCAGACTAAGTAGGACCCTGTTAGCCTACTAGGCGGCTGGGCTCTCTCCTGGTCAATGGGGAGCCATTGAAGGTTTTAGGCAGAGAAATGCTTTGGTCTGATCCCTGTTATCAAAAGGTCACTCAGGCAGCCAGCATGGCCCCCACTTCAAAGGGGACCAGACTAGAGGTAGGACCAGACCAACGTCCAGAGCGCAAGCTCCTGCTCCGGCAGCTGTGTGGTCTCACGTGTCCCCGTGTCAGCTCACAGCATCAGACTGGTGTGGAGGGCCTGTTGTTGCCACTCTGCAGATGAAGAAATGGGCTTAGAGAGGCTGACAGACTTACGCTCAGATTTATTTTTATTGTTTTCGACAGAGAGAGAGAGAGAGAAGGGGAGATCCCAGAGCAGTCTCTATAGTTGTACATTAGTTTTCGATACAGTTTCGTTCCATGAGTGGGCCTGGGGCCATGCAGGCCAGAAACCAGGCCGGGGGCCTCCCGCCTGGGAGGCATGCCCACACGAGCTGGGGGCCCCTCACCTGGGAAGCATGTGCAGCAAGAATCAAACTGGGGGCACATCCCAGCTCAGCATATGGGTCCACACGGGCCAGGGCTGGGATTCGATCCTTGGACCCCAGGGCTGCAAGACCAGTGCTCAACCCGTTGAGCCATCCTGGCTTCCCAGATGGGGATTTTCAAACTGTGTTTGTCTGGCTCCCGATCTGTGTTCTTTCCACCTTAGCACACAGCTGTCTCTCTTTAATACTTCCTAGCTCTGGGCAACTTGAACTTCCCCTGATCCCAGAATAAAAAGGAGCACTGAGTGTGCAGTACCAGGTCAGAGATTTTAAGGAGTCTGAAAGGCTGAAAAGTCAGCAGAATAAAGCCAACACCACCACCTTCTCACCCTCTTCAGCTACCCTCTGAGCGGGAGGTCTTGGCCAATGAAGTTCTCACTTCACCCTGTTTCTCCTGCCCCGGCCCCCGTTGCCCCAGGATGGATCACAGTGACTCCCCGTGGCTGGCAGACACTTGGCGGTCCACCTCTGGCTCTCGGGACCTGAGCAGCAGCAGCAGCCTTAGCAGCAGGCTGGGAATGGATCCCCGGGACCCACTAGACTGCCGTCGCTCCTGTGAGCATGCTCAGTGGGGGCCAGGGCCTAGCTGTGGAGGAGGGGGGTGTGGAGCGGGTGCATTCACTGTACTCCTCCTGCTGTTTTTATTGCAGTGATCTCCTGGGATCCCCGCAGCCCGGGTGTGCCCCTGCTTCCTGACACCAGCACTTTCTATGGCTCCCTCATCGCTGAACTGCCTGCCAGCCCCCCCGGCCTGCCAAGCCCCCAGATCCCTGCCACCAGGCGTCTCCCACCCCAGCAGCCCCGGCTCTCCAGCCCCTGGCCCAGCTCAGATAGCCTCTGCAACCGCCGGGGTCCCTCCTCCCCGCGCCTGTCTGTGGCCCCCGCAGAGGCCTGGAAGGCCAAAAAGAAGCAGGGTAAGGCGAGGGAAGACAGAGCCAGCCTGGAGCCGGTGGGTGGCGTCTGAAAGGCCCCCCCTGGCTTGTCCCCCAACCGCTGCCTCTTCCTCTGCAGAGCTGCGCCAGGCCAACAGCTCCCCGCTGCTCCGGGCCGGCCAGCCTCTGGAGCTCTGGGCCTGGGAGCTGGGGAGTAAAGGCTCCAAGAGCCTTTCCCAAAGCCCAGGTGAGAGGACGGACTGGCTTTCCCTCCTTGAGCAGGCCGGCGGGTGGCGGGTGGGGGCAGGAAGCTGAGGAGTGGGGTGGGTAGGGGTTCAGGCTGCGGTCTGAGGCTGATGGGGTTCTGCCATTCTCCCACCCAGGCTACTGTTCCCCAGCAGCTGTGCCCCGAGCTCTGGTTGCCTGGCGGGCCCTGGGACCTCAACTCCTCGGCTCCTCCAATGAGCTGACTCACCCTGTCCCCCCAGTACCCCTCTCTTCCCATGGACCCTCCGCTCAGAACCAGCAGACCCAGTAAGAGGCCATGGGGTCAAGAAGCAGGATGCGGGGCTGGGGGGTGAGGGGTGCTAGTTGAGTTTGGATGGGGCTGGGGAGGGGGGGACAGGGACTCGAAGAACTGACCTCGCCATCCTGCCATCCCCGCTTTCCCCCAATCAGGTACTCGGTGGAGCCCCAAGCCCCCTCCCCCCTCCCATTGTCAGCAGCCGCCAGCCCGCCCAGCCCCCCGGCCTCCTCCCTCTCCGGACCCAGCCCAGCCTCCAGCCGCCTGTCCAGCTCCTCGCTGTCATCTCTGGGGGAGGATCAGGACAGTGTACTGACTCCTGAGGAGGTGGCCTTGTGCTTGGAGCTCAGTGAGGGTGAGGAGACCCCCAGGTGAGTAGCCTGAGGGGACAATGAAGAACTTAGAGTGTGCTTAGCACCTCCCCCCGGCCCACCCTTTCTCAACTGGAATGTTTCTGCCCTGCCCGCCTCTACCCTCATTCTGTCTCCCACTCTGCCCCTTCCTAGGAACAGTGTCTCTCCTATGCCAAGGGCTCCGTCACCCGCCATCACCTATGGGTACATCAGTGACCCAGCCGCCTCCGAGCTAGCCGACATGGGCAGGGCTGGCGGCGGGGTGGGGTCCGAGGTGAGGGGTTTGCTGTGCCCACCTCGGCCCTGCCTCACCCCCACCCCCAGCGAGGGCTCCTTGGCCAACGGCTGGGGCTCAGCCTCCGAGGACAATGCCGCCAGCGCCCGGGCCAGCCTGGTCAGCTCGTCGGACGGCTCCTTCCTCGCAGATGCCCACTTCGCACGGGCCCTGGCGGTGGCTGTGGACAGCCTTGGCTTCGGTCTGGAGCCCAAGGAGGCAGACTGTGTCTTCACAGGTACATCTGATCGCCCCCCACCCCGCTTGGAGTGGACACAGCTCTTATTAGGCCCCCTTCTCCCCAACCAAGAGGCAAAGCTTCCTAATCATGGTCTTCACTGTCACCATCCTTAAAACAGCTAGTTTTTGTTGAATGATCACTACATCCCAAGCTCTGTGACAAGTGCTTTACGTACATTCAATGACAGTACTTCTATGAGGAATATTCTTCGTTTCTTCTCCAAATGTGGTCACTGTCAGTCAAACAGGCTTATTAACTTGCCCAAGGTCACCCAGGAGGGCAAGAACAACTTGTTCAAGTCTGAAGCCCTGAGGCAGTCAGTTGTGTAGTCCATCCCCCTCCTCCAGGGTGCCCCTGTCACCCACACGGGTCTCCAGGAGACGTGGCTCCCCAGCCACTTCTATGTCCTTCAGCCAGATTCCTCCCCGCTGTGGGAGGTTCTGTTTCCTCTCTTACCTCTGCTCAGCTTCCAGCCCGTCCTCTTGCCCTGTCTGTGGTTGCAGGAAGGAGCAACTGGGCTGGCCCCTCGCATGTCTAGCAGGTTCATCTCCATGTCAATAGAGGCCATCAGGCTCCCCGGACCCCCTTGGTGTCCCCTTCTTCACCCCCTCTATCAGATCCTCTAGACCAGGGGTGTCCAACCTTTGGCTTCTCTGGGCCACATTGAAAGAAGAATGGTCTTGGGCCACCCATAAAATACACCAACACTAACAATAGCTGATGAGCTTTAAAATTCACACACAAAAAAAATCTCATAAGGTTTTAAGAAAGTTTACGAATTTGGGTTGGGTCACATTCAAAGCCGTCCCGGGCCACGAGCAGCCCACAGGCCGCAGGTTGGACAAGCTTGCTCTAAACCCATCTTATGAACCCTAACCCGTTGCCACTAAGAAAAACCACCAGGCTTGTGGTAAATGGGAGAGCAAGGATTATCCAGGGCAGAGGTGCCCCCAGTAGAGGGAGAAGCAGATGGCAGGGAGTGGAAGAGGGAAGGAAGAGTATGGGCAGAGGGCCAGGTGGAGGTATTCTCTTTAAAGGAATCAACAGACTGTCTTCATGGCTCTGGGGCTGGAGACACCAAGACTGAAGGGCCGAATTGGAGCTAGGTTGTTTAGGTTGGGGGTATGCCTAAGGTGACCAGATTTTAACATTGGTAAAGCACAACACCATTGACGGGGGGGGGGGGGTTCTTGAGTAAAAATTTGGTCTATCTCCCGCCGTTCCCTAGCTTGTCATGCATTCTTTCCAAACATCGGGACTTTTTTAAAACGCGGGACACAGGACAAATTGTTAAAAATTGGGACTGTCCCGCCAAAAGCGGGACGTCTGGTCACCTGGGTATGCCTTACCTTGGCCCCAAGCTTTCTGCCCTAAACTGGTTTCCAGGGGTTGAAGGCCAACTCTCCACAGATTCCTCTACCTTTCCCCACAGATGCCTCGTCACCTCCCTCCCCCCGGGACGACCTCTTCCTGACCCCCACGCTCTCCCTGCCCCTGTGGGAGTGGAGGTCAGACTGGCTAGAGGACTTGGAGAACAACCGCACCCAGCGGCTGGGACGGGGGCTGCCTCCCTGGCACCCCGACTCTCGGAGTTCTTCCCAGAGACGTCAGCTCAGCTGTCCTGCATCCAAGGCTGGCGGTAAGTGTCCCTCTGCCCAGCTGGTGTGGTTCTGGGGAGGGGCCACAAGGGAGCCTGAGGTCCGGCAGGACAGACAAGGAGCAAGGGCGTAAGACCACTCCTCCAATTGTCGCACAGACTCATCCTGACATGTGTCCCTGACCCCCAAGAAGACTCGGAACCTCCTCTCCTGTCAGCCACCGGCCCGGGCCCTGGACGGTGGGGTCTTGGCCTGTGAGTCTCCCTGGCTGGGTCACTTTGCCAGGTGTCCAGGAGGGCTCTCCCTCCAGCATCATGAAAACAAGTGAAGCACCAAATCAGAGCCAAGCAGACCTGGAGCCCTGGGAGCAAAGTCATTTCCACCGGCCACCTTCGCTTGTCCTCGGCTCTGTCCCACCCCCCAGTGGACTGTTTGCCTTAGGGAGCAGCCCATTTCCTCATCTCCCCACCCCCCACACGCAGATTCCGGGCAGTGAGGGAGTCAGGAGTCTTTACCAGGGGGGCAGTAGCTCATGGGGTTGGGCTGTGGAGGCAGGAGCTCCTCCAGCCTCCCCTCAGCCTCACGGAACTGTGCCATGGAAGTAACGCAACGCCTGGCACAGGAGGGAAGGGAGGTTCAGAGCAGTGCCCACCAGCACCCAGGCAAAGGCTCCAGGTGGGCCCGGGGAGGGGGCGGAAGGGAGGGGCTGCAGCTCACCCTTCCCACACTGCTGTCACTGTGAGCCGAACGGGTTGCTACTATAAAATGGCGATGGCTTGAGTTCTGTGAGATCTTTGCCCAGGGCACCATTTGGGGGAGGGCGTCTGGAGATGTGGGAAGAGTTGCCTGAGTTAGAAAGGTTTAGCATTCACTGGCACCCGGGAGTGTCCCTCATCTCTGTTCTGTCCTGGAGGGGAGAAGTATGTGCCCCCATCCCATTTCAGGCGGAATCTGGGAAAGGGAGGGCTGGGGGGCTGGGGGGGCTGCTGGTCTTAGCAACTTTTCCTGAGAAGACAACGCCTGCTTTCAGCGGGGCCAGCCCCCTCCCCCAAACCAGACCCGATGGCTTCTTAAAATAAAGTAGCTAATTCCCCAGAAGGTAGAACCAGCTGTCATGGTTGGCTAGTGAACACCCTTCAGCCAAAGCAACACAACAGAGACACAATGGTGGAGCAGCACATCCAGGGCCTAAGCCCCAGAAAGCTACCAAGAGCAGGTAACGGCGTCTTTGCCACGTGGCGGGAAAGGTCAGGGGCAGAACCCACTAGTTAGGGGATGGGCTGCCCATGACCACGACACAGGACACCTTCAGGGAGGGCTGAATGAGAAGGGCCCTGAAATGGGGCGATAACCAAGTGCCAACAGCTCTCCTGGAGGCCACTCAGCGTTAGGGGGCTGAGTAAGGCAGGGTGAGGGCCCCGGCTGCGTGGACTACCCTCGTGCAGCCAGTTTGGGCCGGAGGGGCGTGCCCAGGAGGCCGTACTGTGGACTCACATCCGTCCTCCCTGATGGCTTTTCCTTTCCTGGATTTTGTTTTTCTTTTAGCTTCCTGGTAAAACTTCTTTTGAAAACATTCCAACCCTGTCTGCTAGACCAAAGGAGAAAAAGGGATTTGTGTACACTTAGGTCAAAGAGGACATGCTGAGAGGTCAGAGCCGAGGCAGGGAGTGCAGCAGCAGGGAGGCTACTGAGCTGGGGGCGGAGCCAGCAAGGACAGACCTCGGCTAACCAGAGTGCCCGGGCCGTGGGTGAGAAAGCGATGGGGCTATGGCGTTCGTGGCCAACAGTTTTAAAATTCTGTGCCAACTACATTGATTACATCTGGGCCTCATGTGGCCAGGAGGTGCCTGTTGGCACACACCCTCTGTGAGGCGGTAGGGAAAAAGCCTGTTTTTCCTTCCTGATTGGGGTTGCCCCCATCAGCTCCTCCTTTCTCTGAGTTTAAAAAATTATTATTATAAGGGCTTATTTCTTTGCAGAAAAGAAGATACACCTGAGGAGCAATTAAGGGAGGGCCTGGCTTGATTCTCCAAGGGCGGGACAAGTTTCTCATGGTTAGTTACTTGCAAAATTCCTCTGGTTATAACGGGGGCAGGGGGTGGGAGCGTGGGCAGCGGCTTCAGCTCCTTTGGGAGGTAGAACAGGTTGGGCCTTTTAGTTCCTGTCCTCACCGAGAGCTTTGGACAGAGAAGTTCTGCACTGACATATACACACACCTCAACCCTGGTAGCCAGCCCGCTTCTTTCCCACAACCTACACAATACTAGACAAACGGCCCGGGGCTCTAACCAGACTCTTTATTATTATTATTTTTTTTTAACAAATGGGCCTTAGGTAGGAAGAGATGGAAAGGGAAGAGCTGGCTCTCTGCCTTCTAAGCATATTCCTCAGGGAGCCCCATGATCATTGCCAGGAGGGAAGAGACCTTCCCTGCTCCTCTCTGCACCCCTCATTTACCAGGGGAGGGGCTCCCGTCCAGATTCCTGGCCCCAGGGCAAGCCTTTCCCCACGGAACTCCTGATATTCTCATCAAGGGTCATCTTGGTTCCTAGAGAGAGAGAAAGGGAGAGAGGCTGGTTTGCAAGGCCTGGCCCAGGGCACACAGGCCTGGAAGAAGGTGTGCCTCTCTTCTCATCCGCCTCTCCTGATGCAGTTGTCCCATGGGAGCCCAGCCGCCTCTGTGACATGTCACCCTGTCTTCATCCTTTGTCACTTGTTCTCCAGGATTCCACCTGTCACCTCACTCACTGGGCCCCAGCCTTTCTATCTTCCTGTTTCCAGTCACCCTTTACCCACCCTCCCAAGCCCCCCACTCTCAGTTTTGCCATCCCCAGTCCCCACCTCTCGGTGTTTCTCTCCTGGCCTTTGGCTCCGGCTCCGGCTGCGGCTCCGGCTCCGCCTGGGACCCCAGGAGCCCCGAGAGCTACTGGAGCCTCTGGAAGAGTTGCTGCCGGCAGTCGAGCAGGTGCTGGTGCCCTGGCCCCGGGACAGGAAGCTTGGTCGGCTGTAAGGGAGCCAGGCCTCTTCTGCAGCACAAAAAAGAATGGTAACTGGGGGCGCTCCGTGCCACCCTGACAGCAAGAAGAGAGGACGGGGGCAGGCACAGGGCTTGGGCCATCCTGGGGGCTGAGAAAGAGCTGAGTGCCCAGCACAGGGCCTTGGCATTACACGTGCTCAGAAACCCACAGGGAACTCCCAAGTTGAGAGAGAAAGCCTTGGGAAAGGGGCGACAGAACACCTAGCCCTTCTTCTTCTGTCATGAGGGCTTCAGTCCTGGGAAAGGCTACAGCTTGGGAACCTCAGGGGATTTGGTACAGAGAGAGGGAGAGAGATAAGTGTCTTTGATGTTGACAAACACAGGAACCCAACTGAAGGTGAGGGGTGAGCTGGGTTGCAAGTGGTCCATCAGTGGCACGGTCTGTACTGAGCTACCTGCCTCCAGTCCTAAAGCCCACCTTCCTACCCAGCCACGGCCCCCCAGCCTGCCCTGGCCCTGCTTACCATCTGGGCAAGGGCCCCGCTGAGCACCCAGCGGCCCCGCCTGCACCGGTCTCCTCTCCGCACTGTGCTTCCTTTCCAAGGAGGACACGCTGCCCGCTGCTCTCAGCCCTAAGGCCTGGCTCGGCTCTTCCTCTGGTGGTGGCAAGGGTGGTGGGGGCAAGTCTGGGGAGAGAGCTGCTTTAGCAGAGTCTCCTGCTTCCCTGGTACCAGGCCCTCCCCACTCCCATTCCCAGAACCGGGAGACTGCGAATGCACAGCCCAAGACGGGTTCGCCTGCTCTCCCCTCCAGCCCAAAGAGCTCATTCTTGGTTTCCTGCCTGATTGTCACCATCCCCCAGGCCCAATAGCCCCTCACCCCCAGGACTGTGCTCGCGCCTGTAGGGAACAGCCTTGGGTTTCTTCCGGCCTTGGGCACAGGATCCTTGAAGTGGGGGAGTCATCTCCCCAGGCACCTGCCGGGTTCTCCCTGCAGCATCCGGAGGCAGGGAGAGCAAGTAAGAGAGAAGGTCCAGAAAGGGGCTTGAGGCGGGAGAGAAGACAAGCCTGGAGCTGCAGTAGGGAGCTGAGGAGGAGTTGAGGGTTCTGTAGACTCACCTGGGGCACTGCTGGCTGCACTAGGGGCAGGGCGGGGGCTGAGGTGATATGCAGCTGGGGGGCCAACACCCAGGCCAGCAGGCCTCCCTTCCTGGTGACTCAGAGTGGGCTGGGACACAGTGAGAGGGGAACTTGGCCCGGGAGGTACCCTCCTGCAATGACATGGGTCCTCAGCCTTGGTTCACTCAGCAGACCTGAAGTGCCTACTGTGTGCTCAACAACCTAATACTCAGATAAACAAGACACAGCCCACCCCCACCTGGCTCCCCAGCTAGAGAAGCATGAGGAAAGCCATGCCTTTGAAACACCCCCAGAACTTGTAAATTCGCTCCAATGGAGAGGCAGTGTAAAGGGAGATTCCCGTAAGTCTCCATGATTCTCCCAAAAGCACACTTTCACCTGATACAGCCATGAGACCTCTGTGCTCCATCCATCCATCCCTCCACCCACCCACCCATCCATCCATCCATCCCTCCATCCACCACCCATCCATCCATCCACCCATCCATCCACC
>PVKE010032203.1:0-18615 GCA_004027555.1 Craseonycteris thonglongyai
TCCCAGAATCAGGTCCCCCTCCAACCCCATATATCTGGTGCCCACTCACCCCTCCCCCCGCAACTCTCCCTCCCCCCTCCTCCCTCCTCTCCAGTTAAACACCAAACCATTGAGTGTGTCCATAATGCTGGTGCCCTCTCTCACCTCCCCTCCCTCTCTCCCCCACCCCCTCCCCTTCCATAGGTCTCTGTGTCTTTGTAACTTTCAGTTTTATATTCCACCTATAAGTGAGGTCATATGAAAAGCATTTTTCAATTTTATTATTTTTTTCAAAGAACTAGCTCTTTGTTGCCTTAATGTTGCCTTTCCTTTTCCTTTTCCTCTTCCCCTTCCTTCCTTCCTTCCGTCCTTCCTTCCTTCCTTCTTTCCTTCTCTCCCTCCCTCCTTCCCTCTCTCCTTTCTTTCTTTCTTCCTTTTTTTTCTGCAGGATGGAGGCATCATACTTCCCAACTTCAATTTATATTACAAAGCATCAATAATCAAAACAGCATGGTATTGGCAGAAAAGCAGACAGAGACCAGTGGGACAGAACTGAAAACTCAGAAATGAACCTACATATTTATGGACAGATAATTTTCAACAAAGGAGTGAAAAAATATACAATGGAGAAAAGAAAGCCTCTTCAGTAAATGGTGCTGGAAAAATTGAAAAAACACACGCAAAAGAATGAATCTGGACTGTGAGTAGTCACATTATACCAAAATTAACATAAAATGAATCAAAGACTTCCACATAAGACCCAAAACATTAAACTACAGAGAAGGAAAAATCAGTAATATATTTATGGACCTTGAGTTCAGGGAAGATTTTATAAATTGGACCTCAAAGGCAAGGGAAGTAAAAGCAAAAATTAATGAATGGAACTATATCAAACTAAAATGCTTCTGCACAGCAAAAGAAACCATCAACAAAGCAAAGAGACAACCAACCATATAGGAGAAAATATTCGCAAACAATGTCTCTGATATGGAACTAATACTCAAAATATATAAAGAACTGGCACAACTCAGCTAATACAAAAAATAGTTCAATTATAATAAAAAATGGACAGAGGACCTGAACAAACACTTCTCCCAAGAGGACATAGAAATGATCAACAGATTAAAAAAAAAAAAAAAGATCAATGTCACTAGTTATTAGGGAAATACAAACCAAAACTACAATGAGATATGACCACACACCTGTTAGAATGGCTATCATCAATAAGACAAATAATAATAAGTGTTGGAGAGGCTGTGGAGAAAAAGGAACCCTCATACTCTGCTGTGGGAATGCAAATTGGTGCAACCACTATGGAAGACAGTATGAGGGTTCCTCAAAACATTAACAGAGTCCCCATATAACCCAGCAATTCCTCTTTTGGGGAACTACTCAATAGATGTGAAAACTTTAGTCTGCAAAGATATATGTACCCCAATGTTCACCGCGGCATTGCTCATGGTAGCCAAGACTTAGAAACAACCAAAGTTTCCTTTGATAGATAACTGAATAAAGAAGACATGGTATATATGCATAACAAAAAATTACTCAACCATAAGAAGAGATGAGATACTGCCATTTGCAACAACATGGGTGGACCTTGAGATCATCATGCTTAGTGAAATAAGTCAGAAAATAAAATCAAGAACCATATGACTTCACTTATACAGTGTATATAGAATATAAAACTGATAGCAACAAAAAAACAAAAATTCACGTACACAGACATTGATTAAGTGGTTACCAGAGGGTAAGGGGAGACAAGGGTAAAGGAGGAGGGAGGGGTGATGGAAGGAGGACTGATATTGGGTGGATGTGGGGCCGCAGGGGTCTATGTAACACATAGATGATGTATTATCAAATTGTATATCTGAACCCTACATGCATTTAATTTTACTAACCAATGTCATCCCAATAGATTTAATTTTAAAAAGCAGGGGAAGCTGGGATGGCTCAGCAGATTACCGTAAGCACTCACTTTGCAGCCCTGCAGCCCAAGGATGGAATCCTAGCTCCGGCCCAAGTGGACTCATGTGCTGAACTGGGGTGTGCACCCAGTTAAGCTCTTGCTGGGGCCTATGTGCGAGGCTCCCAGCCCAGTTCCTGCCCTGCGCAGCCCCGCGCCCACCTGTGGAGTGAAACTATATGGAAAACTAATGCTGTCAACTATGGAGACTGCTCTGGGCCCTCCACCTTCTTGCTGTCTCTGTCTGTCTCTCTCTCTGTCAAAAAACAATAAAAATAAACCTTTGAAAGAAAAAAAAAAGCAGACCTAAAACCAAGGCTACTCAATAAAGCTAACATTTAGAATTGAAAGAGAAATAAAGAGCTTCTCAGGGGATAAAAAAAAAGGTCATTTAGTTCATTACCACCAAAACAATATTACAAGAATTGTTAAAGGTACTTTATTAAGAAAAAATATATATAAAAACATGAGTAATAAAATGACAATAATTACATATAGATGAACAATTATTTTAAACTGTTAAAAGCTCCCATTAAACAGGGTGTTTGAATGGATAAGAAAATAAGACCCTTACATATGCTGTCTATAAGAGACTAACTTCAGAGTGAAAGTCATAAAGACTGAAAAGCAAAGCAATAGAAAAAATATTTCATGAAAATGGAAACAAAAATAATCTTGAGTAGCAATTCTTTTTTTTTCTTTAAAGATTTATTTTATTGTTTGAGAGAAGGTAAGAGAGAAAGAGAATGGGGGAGCGCCCAAAGCTGTCTCCATAGTTGTATATTATTAATTGTGACACAGTTTCATTCCACACAGGTGGATGCAGGGCGGTGTGGGGCAGGAACCGAACTGGGGTCCTCCAGCATGGGAGGTGGGAACCTTCTCCCCCAAGCCACCCAGGGGGTTACCAGTTGTGCCATAGTTCAGCATATGGGGCTTGCAGGGACGAGCTGGGACTGGGAAATCCAACCCTGGACCTTGTGATTGCCAGGCAAGTGCACAACTACTGAGCTATCCTGGAATCCCTTGAGTAGCAATTCTTATGCCAGACAAAATAAACTTTAGAACAAAGCCTATAACATGAGAGAAAGAAGAACACAATAAGTACACATATAGGTATTTACCCAAAGAAACCCATAACACTAATTCAAAGAGATATATATACTGATGTTAATTGCAGCATTAATTACAATGGCTGAAATATGAAGGCAACCTAAATGTCCACTGATAGACAAATGGATAATGAAGATGTGGTACATATATTCAATGGACTATTACTCAGACATTAAAAAAAAAAAAGAATAAAATCTTGCCACCTACAATAACATGGATGGACCCGGAGTATACTGTACTGAATGAAGTAAGACAGAGAAAGACAAATACCATATGATTTCACTTATATGTGGAATCTAAAGAAGAAAATAAATGAGCAAATAAAACAGAATCAAGCTCATAAACAGAGAATATTTTGATGGTTGCAAAATGGCTAGATGGGAGGGTGGTTGGAGGGAATGGGTGATAAAGGGCAAGGGATTAAGAAGTACAAATCTGTTGTAGTTACAAAATAATCATGGGGATATAAAATACAGCATAGGGAATATAGTAATAGTATTGTAATAACTATGTATGGTGTGAGATGGGCACTAAGTGTGTTGTTGGGGTGGTCACTATAAGTTATATGGGGTGGTCAAGAACTTCATGGAACGGGGTGAGGGGGAGGTGTTTATCAGAGAGGTGGGAGTACTAGTGCACAGAGTTTAATTGTGTGACTTATTATTAGTGTATCTGCCAAATTTCAGCCTACTTGCACCTGTGTTCTTTCATATATCTCTGAAGAAGGATGTTAAACATGAAGAAAACCCCAAGTATAAATAAAATTGAATTTCGAGCCATATTAAGTACCTCACAAAACAAGGGAAAACACCTCAAACCATTTTGGAAGAGATGTTAGCAGTTCATGGGGACTGTTGCCCTAGGAAATCCATGGTACCGGTATACAAGTGGTATACCCTTTTCAACTAAGGCAGAGTCAATTGAAGATGATCTCTGTCCAGGACGTCCTGTTGAGGCCACTTCCTCAAATGTTGTCAGAAAAGTTGAAAAACTTGTAGTGGAAAATGCCAGATTGAATAAAAAGCTGCTTGCAGAAATGCTTAAAGAGTGGAAGCCAGGGAGGAAGCTGGGATTGCTCAGTGGGTTAAATGCTCACTTTGCAGCGCCTGGGACTGAGGATCGAATCCTGGCCCCGGCCCTTGAGGACCCATGTGCTGAACTGGGGAGTTCCCCCAGTTCAGTTCTCTCTCTGTCTCTGTATCTCTCTCTCTCTCTCTGTCAAAAAAAAAAATTTTTAAGAGTGGAAGCCAGGAAGGCTCAGAGGGTTGAGCACTCGCTTTGCAGTCCCAGAGACCGAGGATCAAATCCTGGCCCCGGCCTATGCAGACCCATATGCTGAACTGGGGTGCACTTCCCATGTAGGAGGTCCCCAGTTGGGTTCTTGTCCCCCAGTTGTGCCCCTGGCTTGAGGGGGATGTGTCTCCCATGCAGGAGGCCCTCAGCCCAGTTCCCATCCTGCACAGCCCTGACCTACCAGTGTGCAATGAAACCATGTTAAAAAACTGATAACGTACAACTACAGAGACTACTCTGGGCCCTCCCCCTTCTCTTTGTCTCTGTCAAAAACAATAAAAAAATGCTGAAAGTATTACCTTCAATGATTTTGAATATTCTCCACCAACATCTAAGGATGTCAAAAGTCAGTGCAGGGGAAGCTGGGGTGGCTTAGTGGGTTAAGCGCTCACTTTGCAGTCCCAGAGTCTGAGGATCAAGTCCTGGTCTCGGCCCTGGCCCATGCAGACCCATATGCTGAGATGGGGTGTGGCCTTAGTTCAGTTCTCATCAGGGACGTGCCTCCCATGGGGGAGGCCCCTAGCCTGGTTCCTGCCCTGCATGGCCCCTGCCCACCTGTGTGAAATGAAACCATGTCAAAAAATAATGATGTACAACTATGGAGACTGCTCTGGGCCCTCCCTCTTCTTTCTGTCTCTGTCTCTGCCAAAAACATTAATATAGATCTTTAAAAAAAAGTCAGTGCAAGATTGGTACCGAGAATGCTCACACAGATTCAAAAACAAGTGTGTCAAGTGTTCACAACAGTTTTTGGACCTGTAGAGACAACATAGATGATGTTTTAAACCAGATTGTCACTGGAGAGGAAACTTGGGTTCATCATGATGAGTCTGAGTCAAAGCAGGAGTCCATGCAGTGGCATGAAAAGGATACGCCACAACCTAGGATGTTCAAGATGTCACAATTGGCAGGAAAAATCATGGCTGCTGTTTTTTTTGGATACCGAGGGTATCCTGCTGATTGTTTACAAGGATAACGTGTCACAATAACTGGAGAGCACTATTCCAGTCTGCTGAAACACTTAAAATAATCTGTGATGGAGAAAAGAAGAGAAAAATGGATCAAAGGGGTGCTGCTTTTGCATGACAACGTGCTTGTGCACAAGAGAAATGTTGTGTTGGCTACTCTTCATTACAATGTCTTCCATACATTAAACTGCCCTCCCTACAGTCCAGACTTGGCTCCATTTGGTTATTTGTTAATATGAAAAACTAACTCCAAGGCAAGAAATTTACAGATGATGAAGAGGTTAAAGCCGTAATTTGAGGGCAAAAAACATTTTTTCTGAGGTTATAGATAAACTTACTAAAAGATCTGAAAAGTATACTAGAGTTAAGGATGAATATATATATATCTATATATATGTATATAGATATATAGATATATAGATATATAGATATATAGATATATATGTTTGTTTGTTTTTTAAGATTTATTGTTTTTGACAGAGAGACAGAGACAGAGAGAAGGGGGAGAACCCAGAGCAGTCTCCATAGTTGTAGGTCATCAGTTTTTTTTGTTTTGTTTTGTTTTTTTATTGTTTTTGACAGAGAGGAGAGAGAGAGAGAGAGAGAGAGAGAGAGAGAGATACAGACAGAGAGAGAACTGAACTGGGGGAACTCCCCAGTTCAGCACATGGCTCCACAAGGGCCGGGGCCGGGATTCGATCCTCGGTCCCCGGCGCTGCAAAGTGAGCACTTAACTGAGCGCATGTAACTGAGCCATCCCGGCTTACCCAGGGTGAATATATTGAAAAGGAAAAATAATAGTTGTTATTTTACCCTCCCCGCTTCATTCTGTGAATTTCCTGACCACCTCTTATATAAATGTCTAAATCACTGTTGTATGCCTGAAATTAATACTGTACATCAACTATAATTTTTTAAAAAATTATTAAAAAATAATCCACTAGGATTTTCCTGAGTGTATCAAATTTATAAATTAAGCAAGAATTTATTAATAAACCTTCCTATCTAGAAATGTATGGTATGCCTCTCTAGGAGGGGCCACTTAAAAAAGAAACAGAAAAAGACAACTCTTCAGTTAATTCCTCAAGTACTGCATAATGACAAATAGAAGCTCAAGCTGTAGTGGCTCACTAAAGAGTTAAAGAAAAAAGTCAACATTTTTGTACAAATAACCTGTTTGAAGTAATTTAAAATAGGTTTCTCCTTCTCCAGCATCTAGTGCAAAAGGTTTACTAAATACTAGTGCTGAGGCTTTGAGTATGAAGCACGCAAGCACACAAAGACAAGCTGTCTGAGGGATAAGAGCCTGCCTCTGTCTCAGGAGACCAAAACTGGTCACCTGGCTTGGGCGCTTGCTAGCTGTCAGACCAAGGCTGGGCCACACTTTTTTCAAGGGCTTATTCCCTTGAAAAAGGAGACAGGGTAGGTGAACTAAGACAAACTTAGATGACTCCTATTGTCTCAGAGCTGACATGGCATAATTGAAACCCACTTCTATTTTGGGGTTCCCCTTTGGTTTAGCTTTCTTGGTGTTTGGTTGGGTTTACTGGAGGTTATTAATTTCACTTCAGGGTCTCTCAGGGGCAGACAGACACAAGTAATGTAGGACTAGGTTTAGGTATCAGAGCTAGTGTAACTCCTATAATGGAGGCCCCAGACACAGAAGTACTGAACAGGTAAAAATTTCCTTGGCACTCTCCCCAAACATAAGCCACTCTCTTCCTCACTTCATCTTTCCAGCCTCTCACACTTGTTCCATGTTCTCCTATTCCTCTTTATCAACATTTCAAAATCTTCTACCTTTTATTGAAACTTATCTTGACATACTAGGAAAAAATGAGACAACAGGAGTCGAATTACTCTTACTAATAAGTAAAGATTATTAAATTTAAATCTATAAGGGTATATCCACATTTCAAAAGGGAAGCTTATTAATTCAACTGCAGAATAATGCACAATTCAATTTCACAACTGAGTTGACATTATGACATATGGGGTCCCATACATGTTGTTGGACATTGATTTCCCAGAAAGCCTGGGTCATAAATTTGGTTCCCTATGGCTGAAAGACTAGTTCTTTCTGGCCAAGTGCTATAGAAAACCATAAACTTTTAAAACAGCTGATCATACTACAAATGACAGTGGGGGAATACAAATCTTCCACACAAACAAAACATGGATAGTTGTAACTTCTGTTTTTTAACATTTTTAAAGCTCAATAATTATGCTTTTAGAAGTCTCTAAAGAGAGAGTGTTTTGTTCCTTAGCAAATGAATCAAGATTTTTATGAGCAAGATTGCACAATGTGTTATTTGTGACCTTAATATTGATTACAAAAATCATTTTATTCTACAGAGAATATCATGTTCTTTCTTAATTTTGAGGCTGCTTTGCTTTCCTATGCAAATTTTTCCAGCTTTATGAACATGTAACCGACACATAAGATTGTTTAAATTTAAATTATGCAATGTGATAAATTGACACACCTATATATTTTTGATACATGTGTATATGAAAGCAAGCTGATAAATTTTGCCTCCACTGTAATAGTTTTGTTACGACATATCTAGATATAATTAGTTCCGTGTAGTCACATGGTATTTCCCCTCCATCATTCCTGACCTTGCACACACAGATACTTACATTTTGCACCCAGTGCACATCGAAATGGAACCACATTCAAACCAAAAAATGGTCAACATGACCTTCCCAGCTGAGACCTAAATTTTGAATTTTTTTGGCTAAGGTGATCTCTTAGGGCAGCATTCCATGGACTGCCTTTTGTTCTCAGAGTCATAACAATGGACTCACATCAAATTTCATCACCTGTAATGATCTTCTTCAAGAGGTCCTCACCTTCTTTTTCAAAATGTACCAGGTGTTTCTGAGAAATGCTAACGCTTTCAGCTTTCATTTCATCAGACTACATACACTGTTCCCACCTGGCGCAGACTTTGCAGAATCCAAGAATACTAATAAGGAATTTCTCCTTAGAAATTCCTAATTTACTATCAATTGCTTTTTGTTTGATGTGACAATTTCCACAGATCAGTTCTTCACTGTGATCTTTTATTTTATTTTTTTAAGATTTATTTTTATTGTTTGGCAGAGAGAGAGAGAGAGAGAGAGAGAGAGAGAGAGAGAGAGAGAGAGAGAGATAGACAGAGAATGACAGAGAGAAGGGGAAGGCCCAGAGCCGTCTCCACAGCCATACATCATCAGTTAACAACATAGTTTCATTCCACACAGGTGGATGTGGGACTGCTTAGGGAGGGAACCAGGCCAGGGACCTCCTGCATGGGAATCCCGCCCTGGGCCGGAACCAAACTGGGCGCCTTCCACAAGGTAAGTATGCTCCAGTTCACCATATGGATCCACAAGGGCCAGGGCCGGGACTCAATCCCCAGACCCCAAGTCTGCAAAGCAAGCACTCAACCTGCTGAGCCATTCCAACTTCCCGTGATCTCGATGAAGCTGATCACTTGCAATCATAGGCCTGCCACTTCATGGTTTGTCATCAAATCTGCTTGCCCTACTTCTCCATCTTTGAACTGGTGTCATATTGTACTTATGTCAACACACTGATTATCATAAACAGTTTGCAATTGTTTGTGAATTGCAATTGAATAAACTTTTTTCGCTGTTAAGAATTCAATAACGGCACAGTTTGAATAGAACATCAGGACATTCTTCCATTTCACTGTGCACTGGGTAAAAAAATGTAAGCATCATGTTTGGAAGGTCAAAAATGATGGAGGGGAGATACCATGTGATTACACAGAGCCAGTTATATCTAGATATGTCTAGTGTAACAGAAAATATTACAGTGGAGGAGAAATTTTTCATCCCGCCCTCATATTTCCTATGCAATTTTTTTAAGAGGCTGTGAATTTCCAGATTTCAGCTGAGAAACTTGAAGGCCCTTTTAAACTTAAGAGGTTTTATAATGTGGCTTTGTGGGTAAAAAAAAAAAAAAAGGAAACAGTTAAGCTACAAAAACAAACAAACAAACAAAAAACTGTTCTATGCAATTAAAAGGTATATATAAAATATTAAAGTATTTATTAAGGCCCCAGCAAATATATGTTTTAGTACAACAAACAGTGCAACTGAGAACACAGGATAAAAACCTAAAACAATTCTGTAGCATTGTTAACCTAGATGGCAACAGAGGAGGCTCCTGAGTTACCTTCCTCCCAAAGATACACAGATTGTCCAACTACACACAGAGTAATTCCCTCTGAAAGAGATCCAGAAAGTAGCTGAGTGACTCATACATATCTGGTGAATGAGAAAATATTCTTATCAAAACAGGTAAGAAAGGTTAAGACACTCTCACCACAAACCAAATACCCGGTATAATGCCATACAGTAAGGGGCGAACCCCCAACTCCCAGCTTCTCCCTGAAAAGTGAAGGGACTGGTCTGGTCTGGACCTCAGAGCTAGCACCTCAACCTTTAAGACTCAAATCCAAGAGACAAGCAAAAAATAAAAATAGCTCTGAAAGGTAATGGGGGTTACATCCATGTCACAAGAGTATAGCAAACAAAGAAGCAGTTCCTAACAGGCACATAAGCACTCGCTGCAGATATCCCTGCAGGACTTGGTGCAGAGGGAACAGGCAAAAACGTCCATTTTCCAGTCTTCCCCTGAATGGCCTTTACCTGCACACTTTACAATTGCTGTTTGAGGGTCAGGTCTAACTTAGGAACATATCTAGGGTCTACCTGAGATCCTTCCCAGAGCCTGGGGAAGCCAGAATACACTTCCCCTATCTTCTCCAATCAGTCCATTCCAGCCTACTCCAAGTTGCAAGTATCTCCCTGAAAGAAGCTTGTATACACTTTTGTGTTAAAGCTTTGGTGGCTATGTCCCAAGGGACAGATCTCCAAATCATCTGATCTGATAGTCAATGGAGCTTCCATTCATAAGTCCCGCAGGATTGTAACAACCAAAAAAAAAGTTCTTAACCAGCTATCCCCATCTGTCCTCTACTTGGGCTGAGCACACAATGAACAAATATTCTCTCATTATTTCCCTGAAAGGGTTCTCTGCATAGTTATAAGCTGCTGCTTGAGAGTCAGGCTTATAACAAAAGCACATAGCTAGGGCCTGCCTGGATGCTTCTCAGAGAGTGGGAAGGCTATACCTACCTTCTTTCTCCCTCCAGCTCACTCCAACAATAAAAGCAAGTTGCCAGTCTCTCCCTGGAAAGACCCTGTATCTATGTCTGGCACCCCAACTTCTGTGGCTGCTGTCTGAGGAATAGCCCCAGATCACCTGGCTGTGTTAGCAATGGGGCTTGCTTTCACAAGTCCCACAGGACTGTAGCAACTAAGAAAGCAATTCTTTTAAAGATTTATTTTTATTGTTTTTGACAGAGAGACAGAGAGAGACAGAAAGAAGGAGGAGGGTCCAGAGCAGTCTCCACAGTTGCACACCATTAGTTTTCTACATAGTTTCATTCCATAGGTTGGGGCAGGGCTGTACAGGACAGGAACTGGCCAGGGGCCTCCTGCATGGGAGGCATGCCCCCACAAGCAGGAGGCCTCCAACATAGGTGGCTTGCCCCAGTGAGAACTGAACTGGGAGCACACCCCAGTTCAGCATATGGGTCCACAAGGGCCAGGGCTGGGATTCGATCCTCAGACCCCAGGGCTGCAAGATGAGCACTCAACCCACTGAGTCAATGGGTCCTGGTGTTGTCCCCTCCTGTGGCTCAGTTTCCTAACCACCAGAATTCTGTGCTACATTCCCAAACATGGGTGTCATGACTACCAAAACTGCAACTTGCTGGTTGCTGGGATCCCCTCACCTAACTGCCTAGGTCTCACTAACTATCCTGTCTCAATTTCTTCATAAATTCTCAATATAAAAAGATGTAAATAGTGACATAGAAACAAAATTGGTGGGGGAGATAGCATATAAAAGTAGAGTTTTAATATGCATTTGAAGTTAGGTTATCAGCTTAAAATAGTCTGTTGTATATGCTTTATGTAACTCACAGTAACCACAAAGTAAAATGCTTATGTAGTAAGCACACAAAGGAGAAAAAGAAAAGAATCAAAGAATACCACTACACAAAACAATCTAAACACAAAGAAAGAAGGTGTAAGAGGAAAAAAGAACAAAGGAAATTACCAAACAACTATTGTAGAAAATAATTAACAAAATGGCAAATGTAAGTTCATTACTATCAATAACTACTCTAAGTGTAAATGGACTACATACAATAAAAAAATATAGAGTGGTTGAATAGATTATGAAAACAAGACAACTATCTTCTGCCTACAAGAGATTCACCTAAGGTTAAAGAACACAAATAGACTAAAAGTGAAGGGATGAAAAAAGATATCCCATGCAAACTGAACCAAAAGAAAGTAGAGGTAGATATACTTATGTCAGATAACACACTTTAAGCCAAAGACTATAAGACACAAAGAAAGTCATTATAAAAAAAGATAAAATAGTCAATTCATAAAAAGGCTACAACATCTGTAAATATTTATGCATACAACATGGGAGCACCTAAATGCATAGAGAAAAATTAACAGATCTGAAGAAAAATATATAACAATACAATAATCACATGGAATTATAATACCCCACTTTCAACAATGAGATCATCCAGATAAGAAATAAACACTGGATTAAATCTACATGTTATACCAGATTAACCTAACAGACATATACAGAAACTTTTATCCAAAAGCAACAGAATATACATTCTTCTCGGGCACAAAGGAAAAATTTCAGGATAGCTCATATGTTAGTCCACAAAATAAGTCTTAATAAATTTAAGGATACTGAAGTAATATCAAGCATCTTTCCTGACCACAATGATATGAAACTAGAAATCAATCACAGAAAAACAAAACTAGAAAATTCATAAATATGTCAACATGCCCCTGAACAACCAATGGATGAAAGAAGAAAACAAAAACAAAATTTTTTAAAATCTTGAGAGAAAGGAAAGTGGAAACAGCATACCAAAACTTATAAGATGCAGCAAAAGCAGTTCTAAATGAAAAGTTTGCAGCAATTAATGCAAACATTTAAAAAATATCTTAAATAAGCAACCTAACTTCACACACTAAGGAGCCAGAAAAAAGAACAGTAATGTAAGCCCAGAGTTAGTAGAAAGAAGAAAATAAGAAAAATAAGTGGAGAAATAAATGACAAAGACTAAAGAGTTGATAGAAAAGATCAATGAAACTAAGAACAGGTTTATTTGAAAAAAATAAAATTGGCAAACATTAAGCAAAAAAAAAACCAACATAAGAAATAAGAGAACTCAAATTAATATAATAAAAAGTAAAAGAAGAGTCATTATAACTGATAACAGATACAAAGGATCATAGGAGTAAGACATTCTATGAACATATATATGTCAACAACAAAAGGACAACCTAGAAAAAACAGATAAATTCCTAGAAACATACAATCTACGAAGACTGAATCATGAATACAAAGAAAATTTGAACAGACCAATTACTAGTAAAAAGATTGAATCAGTAAAAAATCCCAACCAAAAATAGTCCAGGATCAGATAACTTCACTGGTGAATTCTAGTGATGTGAGGGATCTAAAATACGTTGTGCACTCCTTATGAGAATCTAATGCCTGACGCTCTGAGATGGAGCAGAGGCGGTGATGCTAGCACTGAGGAGTAGCTGCAAATACAGATTAACATTATCACAATGTAGTAATAACAGAAACAAAGTACACAATAAATGTAATGTACTTGAATCATTCTGAAACGAACTCCCCTCCCCCTAGTCTGTGGAAACATTGTCTTCCACAAAACCAGTCCTTGGTGCCAAAAGGTTGGGGACTAATGCTATAAAGCATTTAAAAAAGAATTAATGCCAATCCCTCTCAAACTCTCCCCGCCCCTCCCCCCAAATAATTAAAGAGGATGAAACATTTACAATCTCATATTATGAGGCCAGCATTACTCTAATACCAAAGCCAGACAACGACACTACAGAAAAGTTAACTACGGGCCAACAGCCCGGAAAACATGCATGCAAAAATTATCAACAAAACATTAGCAAACTAAATTCAGCTATACATTAAAAAGATCATAGACCATGATCAAGTGGCATTTATTCCAGGAGTTCTTGGATGGTTCAACATCTGCACATCAATCAATGTGATACATTACATAACAAAATGAAGTATAAAAGTAATATGATCACATTTATGGATGCAGAAAAAGCATTTGACAAAATTCAATGTCTTTTCATGATAAAAACTCTCAACAAACAGTATAAAAGAAATAAATCTCACTATAATAAGGTTCATATATACTAGCCAATAGCTAACATCTTACTCAACGCTGAAAACTTTTCCTCTAAGATCAGGAACAAGGCAAGAATAACTACTTGCACGATTTTTATTTAACATAGTACTGGAAGCCTTGCCACAGTACTCAGGCAAGAAAAAGAAATAAAAGATATCCAAATCAGAAAGGAAGAAATAAGATTGTCTTTATTTGCAGATGATACAATATTATATATAGAAAGCCCTAAAGACTCCACTAAAAAAACAGCTGTTCAAACTAATCAACAAATTCAGTAAAGTTGCAAAATACAAAATTAGTATGTGAAAATCACTTATGCTTCTATACACCAACAACAAAATATCAGAAAGAGAAATTAAGAAAACAATCAATTTATAACAGCACAAAATGAAGTACAAAATAATATGATCATCTCTATAGATGCAGAAAGAACATTTGACAAAAACAAAACAAAAGACAAATAAAACAAATAAGTACTTAGGAATAAATTTAACCAAGGAGGTGAAATATGTGAACACTAAAAACTATACGACCTTGGTGAAAGAAATTGAAGAAGATACAAATGAATGAAAAGATAGTTTGCATTCATAGACTAGATAAGAATTAATGTTATTAAAATGTTCATACTACCCAACACAATCTACAGATTCAAAGCAATCCCTATCAAAATTCCAATGGTATTCTTCTCAGAAATAGAAAAAATAATCCTAATATTTGTATAGAACCACAAAAGACCCCGGATAGCCAAAGCAACCATGAGAAAGAAGAACCAAGTCAGAGTCATCACACTTCCTGATTTCAAACTCTATTACAAAGATTTAATAATTAAAACAGTATGGCATTGGCATAAAAAGAGACATATATGCATATATGGTCAATTTATTTCTAGCAAAGTTCCAAGAATATGCAATTGGAAAAGGATAGTTTCTTCAACAAATGGTATTTGGAAAACTAGATAGCTGTATGCAAAAAATGAATCTGGATACCAGCTTAAAATCAATGCAGGGGATGCCGATGGCTTGGTGGGTTGAGAGCTTGCCTTGCAGCCACAGAATCTGAGGATCGAGTCCCAGCCCCAGCCTGTGCAAGCCCATAGACTGAACTGGGGTGTGCTTTCCATATGTGGGGCCCCCTGTTCGTTCCCACCCTGTGTGGCCCCACACCCACCTGTGGAATGAAAGCATGTCGAAACTAGTGCTGTACAGATGTGGAGACTGCTCTGCCCCCTCCCCCCACCCCCCAACCTTCTCTCTGTCTCTCTCTCTGTGTCAAACAATAATATAAATCTTTTTTGAAAATCAATGCAAAATGATAAAGACCTGAATATAAGATCAGAAACCATAAACCTCCTAGAAGAATACATAAGGGATAAGTTCCTTGACACTGGTCTTGAAAATGTATTCAGCTATCAAATCATCACACTGTACACTTTAAATATTATGCCTCAATAAAGCTGAAAAAAAAAATCTAATCCTGCAGTAACTAAAACAGTATGATTTGACATTACTGCATGAAACAAAACTAGAGGTCACAATGAGACAGTATAGTTAATAAAATGTTAGGTAGTTAGGAAAGTCCTCAGTAGCCATAGTGACCTTATTGAAGTGAAAATATGGTGAGCATGAGGTGGAGGGAGGGGTGTCAGTCGGACATTAGACAAGTATATACGCTTTTTTTCAAAAACAATTTTTTGTCTATATTCTTTTACTGCCACAGTATCCCTTAGGAAATGGAGGCCTCAAATACTCATTCTGCAGAGTCAAAAAGACAGATAACTTGCTAACAGTGGTTGGCCATCTGTCCCGCCTCCCCTACACACACTCTCAGGAGGCTTGTTGATTTCCCCTGCCTGCCACACCCAGGCTCCTTCACCCTCCAGCTTCTACTTGGGTTAGGCCAGTGTAGAGATCAATGGGCAGAAGACAAAAAAAGAGAGAGGCAAGTGTACTTACCCCTCCCCTGCCCCATCCCACTGTCTGCTGCTCTGGCAGTGCATGGCTTCTGCCAAGGCCACAGCAACCCTGGAGGTAGACTCTGTTCCAGTACTCCAATTCCTTCCTCCTCTTCCCAAAGCTCTAGTACCAGACCCTTTCCTTCCCCTTAAGAGCAGGGTGGGCATAACCCCAATGATGCTCTTTCCTGAGTGTCCTGCTATCATTTGTTAGTTCTCTAAATCCCACCCATTCTTCTGTAAAAAGTGCCCTCAAAAATCCCTTTCATTTTTGTGTTTTTTTCCTGTTGGTACCCTGATATGCTTGCCCATTAAAATCTCACAGTAAACTAATAGTATTACCAAAAAACAAAACAAAAAACAACTTCCTTAGCTTAAGTTATGCCTCTTTTTAGATCTCAGCCTCTTCCACAAGCAAATTGGAATATCAACCTCTTTAGAGCATGCCAGCAATAATGTGGTGATTTCCACTAATCCACAGTGGCTCTCAACTGACATTTCTGATCGTCATGATGTGGAAAAGGGGGGCGTATGCCAGGAATGCTGCTAAACATCCTATAATACACAGGACAGCCCCCATAACAGAGTTATCCACTCCAAATATTACTATCAATAGTGCCAGGGCTGAGAAACTGGACTACTCATTTTGCAGAATGACTCACAGCCACATCCGACCTTTCTTCTCTTTCTTCCTGTCTAAAATGCTCTTACAGATGCTTATAATCATTACCTCAAAGCCAAGCCACTGGAAGAATATGAAGAAGGATGAAGGAGAGGGTGACCTTCTTGCATGGGGTCAGGTGCTAGTCTGAGAAGTCCAAGGGTAAAGGTAAAAGTGACCCTCACCTCCAGATTGGATTTCTCGTACATGGGGGGAATTAAAAACTTTGGGGCCTATCAAGGAAAATAAAATGACTTCATGGGACAAAAGTCTGGAAATATATACGTCAAAGTATTAACAGTAATTATGTTTTTGATGAAATTTTTAGTGATTTAGGTTCTTTTTACTTATCTATAGATTTTAAATTTTTCTATAAAGGTTAACTCTAAAAATATTATAAATCACGCCATATTTACCGACTCCATCCCTCCTGGCCCCAATTCCTCGCATTAATAAACGTTTATATGGTAATATACCAGGGTATTCTAATAATGAAACCCACAGAAAACTGTCCTCATAGCTGATTATCAGGAAAGGCTCGGCTTCCTTCAAAGCCATTAATATTTGAGGAACAAATGATTGAAGTTACTAGTATGCTTTACTTTCAAGTGATAAGAACTATGTAACTGATCATGTTTATACTCCAAGAGACAAATTTGGGACTCAACTACAAACAATATAAGGCACTGTCCTTTAAGGCAGGTACTACAATACACGTGGTTATTCAAATATCAGTTAAATACAAAACACCTCCATTATCACACAAAGTTTTACTGGACAGCATTGACACTTTATTTCCCTCCTCACTCAATTACCTTCTATTTTTACAATATCTCTGCTCCAATATCTGGTTATATTTGTTTTATATGTATTTGTTATTGTTGCCATTCTATGGTTTGTTGTAACCTACCTTAATTCCTCTGTGAAATCTTTCAGGGTATCGGTACTTTGAAAGACCTGTCTATAAAACCTGTTGCTGGGAGCTCAGTCTTTTGTTGTTGTTTTTATTGTGCACTTAATTCATATAAACCTTCACAACAACATCTGTAAAATATGTAATATTTTCCAGTTTCCAAAGAGGAAAGTGTGGTCAGGAGAGGTTAAGTGTTTTGGTACCAGAGGTGGGGTGGTCCCCAAAGCCCTGGCACAGGGATTCCCAAACCTGTGCCCGTGGGCGCCATGGCGCCCGTGGCCCAATTTGTGTGCGCCTATCATTATTTGACTGCATCAGAAGTTTTTCATAAACACTAAGTAAAACTATCATTTATTTGTATGCATTTGTTAGAATTTTAAAATATTGTTTGAGTATCTACACAGGTTTATTATATTCGTTGGCATGTTTGCGATATCGTATGTATAAGTTTTTCCCTAGCTTTCGCCTTTGTACATGTCGCGTCTTGTTTAGCCGCTGCACTCTTTAAACTCTCCTCCACCCAACCGGGAGACGCGAAGTTGCCGTTTTGATTGCAGTTGCTGGATTGATCGGGTCATGACGGTTAGCTAGGATCACAGTGTTTTGATATATTTGATTTTAAATGAACTAAAAGCGAGGTAGGTAATCTATTTTTATGGTGGCAATTTGATAGGATATTGTAGTTCTATAACTATTTTTATTTTTATTTTTTTAGTCCTAAAATGAGTGGACCAAATAAGAGAAAACGAACCTATAATTTTAACACAGACTGGGAGGAATAATATTGTTTCATTAATTTAAAAGGTAAATGCGTTTGCCTGTTGTGTGGCAGTAGTATTGCAGTGCCAAAAAAACATAATGTTGAACATCACTTTCAGACAAGTCATACCACTTTTGATACGAATTATCCACTTAAATCTGAAGTAAGAAAGAAAAAAATAAATCAACTAAAATTAAGTTTAACTACTCAACGGACTGTTTTCACTAGACATGTGGAAAAATCTAAAAAGGCAACCATTGCTTCTTTCAAAATTTCTCACATGCTCGCAAAGAAGAAAAAAACCTTTCCAGGATGGTGAATTGTTAAAAGAAGCATTTCTGACTGCTGCCGATTGTTTGTTTGAGGAATATTCTAACAAGCGTGAGATTATGTTGGCGATACAAGACCTACAGTTGTCAAATAACACAGTCACAAGAAGAATACACGCAATTTCAAAAGACGTGCAAACTCAGTTAAAGACTGACTTAGAAATATGTGACTGCTTCTCTCTGCAATTTGACGAGTCAACAGATATATCAGACACCGCACAGTTGGCAGTTATGGTGCGAATGGTATTTAGTAACTTCACAGTAACAGAGGAGCTGTTGCAAATATTACCAATGAAAGGACAGACGAGAGGTGAGGATATTTATAAAACTTTCAGAACATATGCCAGGTCGATAAACATGCCTTTGCATAAGCTGT
>PVKE010032204.1:0-18614 GCA_004027555.1 Craseonycteris thonglongyai
TCTGCCTTCTTTCATTGCACATAATCTTTGAGGTTCATCCCTATTGTAGCAGGTATCACTACTTCATTTAGTAGAATTGACTTGTAATGTGAATTGTGGGCTGGTCCTGCTTGGTGTCAGATGGCATGTAGACCAGACGTGTACATAGCCATGTTGTTTTCCCTTTATCTTTTTATTCTAAACAATCTGACTTCACAGTAATATAGAAAGAGAGAGAATAACCATAGTGGCTGAAAATACCGACTAGCTTATACAAGCCTCAAGTGAGCCAAAGATTCCCAGTTTGATGGTATCAAATAGAACTAGGAAGGCAGTGTGGGACCCCACCCCTACCTAACTGGTTTACTTCTCCCCTACCCAACTGGTTTACTTCTGTTGTCCAATACTACTCAAACTATCTTGAGAAAAGAACAGTTTCCCCCATTTCCATTGTATGTAAATTGCAATAAAACTGAAGCGTTACCAAAAACAAAAGAAATAAAAAGGCACACAAAAACCAAGCCTCCTTTTTATCATTAAATTCAACAGACTTAAATAGACTCTATAAAATTGTACAGAAGTTTCTAAAGGACTGTCAATTGTTTTCTCTATCTTCTGGCTTGATACCAAATGGTCCGGGGAGGGACACCAGCCTGCAGAAAACACTTACAGTTCTGCAGATGTTGGTCCTGACAAAGCCGGTAGGAGAACTGAGCCCTGCACAGAGCCTCAAAAGGCGACATTCATTATACTTATTATCAAAACTGTCTTATACGATCACATTTTTTCTTATCTCCTCAAAAAATGTTGCGAACTCCATCTTCGCTCACTACAAGATAGTTTCAAAACTACCCTGTTTGATGTTTTCTTCATTTGCTTATGAGCCTGCTCATTTTTTAAAATTTTTATTATTTTCACTATCAGCATGGGGAGGAGCTTTTAGACCAGGGATACCAGCAGTAATTCTTTTGCAGTGTTGGTCTGAGACCTCTGTTGTTTTTCATCTATGTCTTTGAATTACTCTATCTTTGTGATTGCAAGAATAGAGACTCTGCCCAGCCTCTGCTTTCTTATCTCTTTCTTCTATCACACTGCCCTGTTCTCATAAAACTATTAGGCACACTTCAAAAAATTCCTCCTGCTCTATACTTCCATCATAACCCAATGAATCCCAAAAGATATTTTCACCAAGAATACATATCTCCTTCCTATTAAATAGTCAAAGAAGCCCTTGAATCTCGGCAAAGATTAAAGGACACTCTGACCAATCTAATGTAGTTTCCAGAATCGCATTAAAAGACAGATGTGAATCTTTTGTTCCAGTACCACATGCTATGTTATTAATAGTGCCATGAAAGACTTCTCTTTGAACTTGTAAATACTCGGAAATGCCAACTCTATTTCCTCTGTCATGGTTTTTCTAATTTCCACTAAAATTGTTACTGTCAAAAAATAATACCTACATATTGAAGAGTAAGCAGCTTTGAACAAAACTGTAAAGTAGACAGTGGGCTGAGCATCTTTTTCTTTCTTTTCTTTTTTTTAAGTGCACACCATCCTTTTTAGGGTGGCTGGCTCGGTTCTGGTAACCAACTGGAGATAAAAACTTCCTGCTGACAGGGGTGTGCTAGGCGAGGCCAGATGCCTGTCTTTGCTGACTAACTCAAAGGAAAACACTCAATTTCAGGGCTACTTCACACTGGAATGTTTCCATTATTTATTATTTGTACAATATACAAGAGAAAGATAGTTTTTTTAAAGATGTTTCGTTTTTTTGAAAAGATTTCTTTTATTGTTTTTGAGAGGTGGTGAGAGAGAGAGTAGGGGGAGGGCCCAGAGTAGTCTCCATAGTTGTACATCGTTAGTTGTGACATGGTTTCATAGCACACAGTAGGGCCACAGTTCAGCATATGGGGTTTGCATGGGCTAGAGGCGGGAACTGAACCCTGGACCTCGTGATTGCGAGGTAAGCACTCAAACGCTGAGCTATGCCTGCCCCCCTAAGAAAGAAGGTTTTCGCACTGATGGGGGAGCCCTTATTCCTGCCCACCTTGTGTCTTCTGTGCCAGATCTTGCTGTGGTCTTTTGCAGGCCTCACACACACTACTGTCCTTCCCTCGGAGAAGACAATTTCTACCCCTCTTTACTCCTACCCCTCCAACTGCAACTTTGTTTTTTAGTCACAGGATTGATTCTGGGAAGCTGCCTTTGGGTTAAACAAGCAGGAAGTTAATTAAGGCGTGCCCTTGGGACCATCACCTGTAAACAGGAGGTGATTGGAATGAGAATTACAGCTATGACACACATCCAACAACAGCCTTATTCAACCCCATGGGGAACTTAAGAGTTAGAATGAAACTTTGTTTATTTTATTTTATTTTTGTTAATTATTTTATTATATTTGTTAGGGTGACATTGGTTAGTAAAATTATATAGGTTTCAAGCGTACAATTATGTAATACATCATCTATGTGTTGCATTTTGTGCTCACTACTAGAGTCAGTTCTCCTTCCATCACCATATATTTGACCACCTCTCCTCCCCCCTCCCCTCCCCTCCCCTCTTACCCTCTGGCAACTTCTATCGTCTGTGTCTATGAGTTGCTGTTTGTTTGTCTTGTTTCATTTTTGCTTTCACAAACCTTTAGAGTAGTCTTGAAATGGCAGAATCTTTATACTATTTCCCTTTCTCAGTCACTAGATGTGGGCTGCCTTAGAAAGGGTGTGACCTTAGGGGGCATGCTCTGTGACTCAGATAGTTCCTGAGGGAATTCTTAGCTGCAGGCTGCCCCAGGACATCTGGGGCAACAAGCCGTTTCTTGCAGGAGAATCTTGATGGTGTATCTCGATGTCCATCAGACATTTGTGCAGTCCAGTTAATGCATAGTCACTCTTTAAAATCACTGCACAAAGACATTGCAGTTTTTTTTTCTTTTAAAAACAGATGTATAGCTGTAGGTATGCACACAGACATTTGTTTAAATTTCTCTCTTATGGGCAGTAAGGCTTGAGAGTGGGAGAGTTTTTCTGCTTAAAGACTCACCTTAGGACCAACTCAGTGTCTGCCTGAAGGTTGATCCTTCACAATGATTTCTTGGTAGCTGTCTTTTATGTAGGAAAAGAAAAGCTGATTATCTCTCATCACCCTTAATTTTTTTTTCTTCGCAGTCACATTTGCACTGAAGTAGCAGCAATATCAATGAGGCTGAGGCTGATGGCTGAATTAGTGACATAATGATGCTAAAGGAGTTTTGGATTGAATATTGGGTTGTCCTTTAACATGATATGCATAGAGGGCAGTTGGGCCAAGCATTTCACAAATGAATCCCATTCATCACGGAGGGTTGACTGATCAGTACAAATCCATCACTACCACGGAGCCAGTATCTGCAGATTCCAACCCGGTCCAGCACAGGGCACAGAGTACACATCTGGCAATCACTGCACATGGAGGTTATACACTTCATAGTTTTAGAAAATGATGAGAAAAATTATGTATCTTACATAACTATTCAACCTATTTTTTTCACTGAGTGACTGGCTAAATAAGCAGGTCAGGACGGAATTAGAAAAAAATAAAACTGGATTATCCTCTTCTAATGAACAGATTTCGCTATCAAGGCGTGGCGACAAATATACGCAAAGATTTCAAATCTTCGAATCATTACCACTTTTATACAACATCATCTTAAATCATTTTCAAGCTTTTTAAAGTTAGATTTAATAGTCTGTCCTAAAATTTGCATTGAATCTTTCATAAAATGATGACTAATATTGGAGATGTTAAAATATGTATTTTCCCCAAAGGCATTTGTTAACTTCTGCATGGATGAAGAAGCAAAATGTCATAATTAGAATACACAATAAATATTCATCATCTGATCAAATGGTGGTGGTATATAGACCTTAAACTAATCAAAAGGAAAGCCCTTTATGGTAAAACCTAGTCACAATTACTTATATACTTCCTTCAAGTATATAAGGAGTCTGACATATTAAAGAAATAGCCTCATAATTATTCCTGTAATAGGGTATGCAGACAGTTGGTTCCATAATGAGGTGTCAGTGAATTCTTGAAATCTAGAAAAAAATGTTTAGAATGGATTTCAGCATCTGATTAGTAAGAAGAATGCAACTTTGAAATACAACCACCTGCTGAACGGCATTCACACAGGCACAAAGCCTAGGCGAAAAGAAAATGTTCAGAAAAACAAGGAAAAATGCAAGAAGAGTCTGGCCTTTTTCTCCTGCACAGTCTGGGTTTCCACTTACCCTCTGGCAGGGAGGGGGCGGGGGTAAAGAGAGGGAGGCCGATGCTGGTGGCCCTGCCACTGCTGTGAAACTCCCCCAGACTGGACCTTGACCACGACCTGGAGAAAACAGGCCCCTCCCGTCTGGCAAAGCCATCCAGTGCCTGCTGCCCACGCCAGCGTGCACCTCCCTCCGTTTGCTCAAAGACCACCACCTGCAGGTGGTGGCAGGTCTCTAGCTGAATTGCTTTGTTACATGGCATCGGCAGAGGCCGCCTTCCTCCTCACACCTCCCTGGAGTACCCTGTTGGCCCTCTATTTCCTTTGAGGACACGTGGCGGGGCTTGTGTTGGCCCCGGATGGATTTCCTGCATCGTGTCATCGCGGCCTTCATCTCCTTCACCATGTCCATCCTGGCGGTCGCCGAGTCCTGGGACCGGGCTTCTAGAGCAGCCGGCGTGTCAGACTTCTTTGCTGCCATCAGGTTTGCAATGGGCCCCGACCTGATTTTGATCGAGGCGACCAAATTCCTCCAGCAAGGGAACTGGGCAGGCGAGACCATAGCCAGCAAGGCAGAAAGAAAGAATTCTTCCGATTGGCCTTACCGAGTCTCACGGGCCCTCACTCCTGCACCCGGCATCCAGCTGACCTCGTGCGTTGGAGGGAACGGTTACTTTTCAAGGATCAGCCACTGGAGTTGCTGATGGAGCGATAGCCTCCTCACAGCCCCGAGGTGACATTCCAGAGGCCAGCACCCAAGACGACAGGCACCCCTTCGCCTAGCACTCTCTAAGTACTCTGCACGTGAGCTGATCTTGAACGTTCTGCGCCATCTCCCCTTGTCTGTCCCACAGACCTTAAGCCCTTGAACCTCTCTGCGCAAACAGACACAAGAATACAAAGCAGAGAGAACCTGTGCGGGGTGGAGGTGGGGTGGGGTCAAGTAAGATAGAAAATACCGCAGGGCCAACTTGCCAGGTCCCAGTGGGGTTTTTTTTGGTTTTGGTTTTGGTTTGTTGTTTGTTTGGGCTGCATTTGGTGCCTCTTTTCGTGCCAGACACTTTGTCTTGAATGATCTTTCTAAGATTCTTTCCATCAGGAAAAACCAGTTCCCTCTTCATTCTTCAGGCAGGGCGAAAACTACCCTTTGCCTTACCGTCTAGTAGAGAGTAGGACTCAGTGCCCTTCACTGGCACCTCACAGCCTTGGCGATCAAGTCTTTCAGTGCCATGATGACTCTGGGTCCAAGACTTTCATAGAAAAGACGTAGGCTTGGTTAATAGGTCCAGATCAGGGGTGCCGAATGAGGAAGTAATAGTGGAAATGGCCACGCTAGCTACGGAGGCCCAGCCAAACCATCTCTTCTGGGGACACCACAGCAGGTGAGAGACTCTCCTGTTCAGGACAATGGGCTTCTAGATGCCAGAGCAGGTCTCCTGAGAGGTGAGATATGCCTTCTGTGTTCACCTAATGGCCTATGTTATTTGTGTATCTTCAACGGCATTTTGTAACTTTATGCACTTTTTTTTTAATACAAAAGAGGCTTCTTAAATGGCATTTCCATTATCCTAAGAGGCCGTGTAAATGAAGCCAGAGTTCTGGACAATGCTTTGGGTATTTTGTAACCTTTGTTCTACTTTAGCATGTGAATCTCTTATACAGAAAAAAGCCTTAATGGATTAAATCAGACTGACCACCACAAGAAATAAACAGAAAGCCCACAAAACAAAGAACCAAGGTGACACATCCACAGCTTTTACAGATAAATATTCGTTTCTTTTGTTGAATTTTTGTTCTTTATTTTTAAATAGGCAAACTTTTTTTTTTCTTTTTCATTTTGGTCAGTAAACAATTTGCATTATTTTTAGCTATAGTAGAAACCTAGGAGCCTTATCTTATTACCATAGTTTGTCCTTTGGTTTGTATGACAAATTTGTATGTATAGTTAAAGAAACAGAGGCCTAAAAATGGTAAAGGTCCCCAATGAACAGAAATCATTAATAACAAAATTTGAACCCAACCTTAAAAAAAGACTATTCTTTTAGCCACTGTGCTATTCTTATACTAAAACAGCTTGTGTGTCTTAAATCCTTTGTTAATGTGTCTAACGTTTTGTACATTATCTGCTCTAGTATATCTGTTGAAAGTTAGAAGGTGAGCATTTCTAAAAACACATAATAAATAGTTTCACATGGCAGAATCCAGAAGCGATTTTAAACATCATCAGTAGTATATCGCAGACACCAACCAATTAGAAGAGACGCCTAACTAATTAGAATTGATTCAGTTCTGGTGGAATATATTCTCTCTCATTAGTAATTGACCCTAAAGTCCCCATTACTTATTACTGAAGAGTAGAACATTCAGATACTAAATTTGTGTAATTCTGGTTCAGGAAATGTATTTTCTTATGAACATTTTTCTTTCCACACATAGGTCAAAAATATAATGAAAACTATCATGGCTGGATTGCAACAAACCAACAGTGAAAAGATTCTCCTGAGCTGGGTCCGACAATCAACTCGTAATTATCCACAGGTTAATGTCATTAACTTCACCACCAGCTGGTCTGACGGCCTGGCTTTGAATGCTCTCATCCATAGTCATAGGTAAGGAGAGTGCTGAGATGTTGAGTACTCTTTATAAGTGCTGGTTTAGAGCAGCGGTGTCCAACCTTTTGGCTTCTTTGGGCCACATTGGAAGAATTGTCTTGGGTCGCACATCAAACACACCAAAACTAATAGTAGTTGAAGAGCTTTTTTAAAAAAAGGTCATTAAAAAGAACCTCAGTGTTTTAAGAATTTGTGGTGTGCCTCCTTCAAAGCCATCCTGGGCCGCAGGTTGGACATATGTACCCGGTTCAGAGACGGATCTTTTTTTCTCCAATGTGGTTCCAGATCATTTCGCACTGTGCACCATTTTATGTGTGTGGACCATATTTAACTATGTGCTGGACTGCATTGAATATGCATGTCCAATTTTTATATGAGCTATTTAGTTGAAATATTAAAATTGCTGAACATGAATGTGGTTATGATGGGGGGAGGCGAATCAACATCTTTGAAATTTGGACTCTGTCAGAAAACCAAGGTTATAGTTTATCTTTGCTAAGAAAGCAGTTGGTCTTTCTATGCCAGTTATGTGTTAGTAGTATGAGTTTAAACTGAAGCTCAAAATGGTTCCAAATGCATATCAGTGGCTGTAGTAAAATTAAATTACAATCCTCAAATTAATAATGAGAAAAAAACATTTGTTTGAAATACACTTAGCAAATACCTTAAGACTTTGTATATTTCGTTTAAAGATTTATTTTATTGTTTGAGAGAAAGCGAGAGAGACAGGAGAAAGGGCCCAGAACAGTCTCCATAGTTGTACATCGTTAGTTGTGACATGGTTTCATTCTACCCAGGTGGGTGTGGGGCTGTACTGGGGGCCTCCCGCATGGGAGAGAGAACCTACACTGTCATCCTAGCAGTTACCAGTTGCGCTGCAGTTCAGCATATTGATCTGCCAGAACTGGGATTCAATTCCTGGCCCTCCAGGTTGCAAGGCAAGTGCTTAACCTGCTGAGCTATCCCAGCATCACACATTTTATATTTCAGGCTTAAAAGTGACTCTGAGCATCTTCACCAAGGAAAAGAGCAGACCACAATTAAATCTATGATTTTTGCTCAGACTATCAAAAGAAACGATTGCTCTGGAATAGCAAAGGATTTGCTATAAAACATGGAAGTTCAGTGGATCTTTATAAAAAGAATTCAGTGTAATACAGTTAATCAAATGTCGTTAACTCTATTCCATACAATATCCTATTTTCTAATTATCATTTGCATTTGCTTGTATGAGAAAGCTCAGTAAATGAACTCATAACAGTTTTGGAAACAGCAAAGTAACATGATAAATAGATATATAATGCATTCATATGTAATATATATATACACACACACATACAAATACACAGTATATATAATATACTTTAAGGATCTGCTTAATTTTCCTGTTACTCATCATTTTTACCCAGTTCAATCCTCAGGGTCAAATACATCTTATTAACTGTTTGAAATGTCACTGAACTGTGTCTTCCCTGAGTTTCAATGCAGCTTATCTTTTCTCACTTTGATTTTTCTTTACTTGATGAGTCTACATTTTCCTTTGCCAATCTTGCTTTTAGAAAAGCCCAGAGTATAAATTCTGTTCCTAGTAAAGCTCAATCCAAGAGCAAAAACACTCTAAATAAGCATCTTTGTCAGGGGTCTTGCTCCAGCTGAGTTTAATTAACCCCAGCCAGACTGAGTGTCCAGGTGAATGACTCCGCAACCTGATTTTCAAAAGGAGGCAGCCTCTTATTCCCTGGGACTTTATAACACCTTGTTTTTATAAATATGACATGAAAAATACCCCACAGCTTTAATACAGCCCAGTGAGAAGAGCTATAGACATTTGTTCTGCATTGTATGCCAGTACTCATTTATGTAGCCATATGCTCCCTGTAAGGGCCTGAACATATTGATCTTGTACACATTTGCAGATGTACAGAGAGAGCGAGGATCAGGTCACAGCATCCTTGTTGACTCTTTAATGTTTTCTTTTCAAGGGGAAGACTTCAGTCATATTCTATGTAATGATTTCTGAATAGATTTTTAAGTAATACAGTAAACATATCCAGATTGCTCTTCTGTATCTGTCCTTGATCCACACTTTCTCTCACAAAGTACCTTCATTCATATATATATATATATATATATATATATATATATATATATATATATTCTTTCCTATCATGGGGAAGGAATCATCCATATCTACCTTTTGATGCACAACATTGTTACTTTTTTTATTTTTTTAGATTTATTTATTTATTTTTATCAGAGAGAGACAGACAGACAGACACAGACAGAGAGAAGGGGGAGGGCCCAGAGCAGTCTCCACAGTTGACAGCATTAGTTTTCCATACAGTTTCACTCCACAGGTGGGTGCGGGGCTGCGAAGGGCAGGAACTGGGCCAGGAGCCTCCCGCATAGGCCCCGGCAAGAACTGAACAGGGGGCACACCCCAGTTCAGCATATGGGTCCACATGGGCCTGGCCCGGGATTCGATCCTTTGGCCCCAGGGCCGCAAAGTGAGCGCTTAACCTGCTGAGCCATCCCAGCTTCCCCATTGTTACTTTTCAAAAGGTTTGTCACATTTGATAATGCTCTTTCATGAATCATCTCCCTCTTCTTTTTGTCTTTGACATGTATTTATATTGTTTATCTAATGAATAAAATGGTTGAACTTTCTATCCCACGATGATTGCTGTTAGTACACTTAGGAATGTCACAGGTGTTTTCATTTCAATAGAGTGACTAAGCTGTATAGAATAAAGGTGGCATGCACTTAGTAGTAGAGCATTAGGGATGGAATAATGTTTTGCTAAAGGTTAGGATGCTGATGGCTTTATGGCTATTTAAGACTAAATTTTTTCTTAATGTGTAAGAAATTAATAGTATATTAAAACAAAAGTTCATGACCCTGCATTTAAAAGGATGCCAGATTCTGCTTCTGTGGGAAAAACAAATGATAATTGATTAGAAATATGCTCGGATTATGCAGATAAGTTTTAATAAGTATAAAGTCACAAATTTTCTACCTAATTGCTTATTTTATTTCCATAGAAGTAACCCAGCACGTGGTTTTAAAAATAATTCAGGCAAAGGACGGGTAAATGGTCTTCATAATTATGTATTTTATTTTCTGACTAGTTGATTTCTGATAGTATATAGATTTACTCCTTAATATGAAGCTGTAAACCAATGGTAATTTTAGATGGTAATAAAGAATAAGAAACATGCATTTGAGCAAAGGAGTTATAGCCTAGGAGACACAGATTCAGGCAGCAACTTAAATTATGTTCCACTGAAACAAAGGGGAGGCTACCTTTTATGGCAAAAGTTCCCACCCAGGTTGCCAGTTAGGTCTACTTTATGTAAATGAAGGATTCAAATTGTGCGATTCTGATTAGACAGGGCAGGTCTCAGTCCATTGGTAGAAAAACAAAATCAGGGTTTCTCTGCAATAATTGTCTCGATGCTGTAAACAAATGGGGCATAGTACAAAAGCTGAGAGTTCATTCTGAGGTTGTTCCCAGTGTACAGAATACAGCTGAGGAGCCCTTGTCAGCACTTGGCTGCTTGGCTCTTATGATTTATAAAATTTGGACACTAGTTTGACCATGAGGATTCCTTATCAGCAGGTAAATTCCTTCTCGCTGTTTACATCAAATGAATCTTCTCGGGGTCCACAAAGCCCACAAATATTACTTCTCACCCTCATCTATTTTTGAATTAGATTAATATATTAGAATGAATTGTTGCCTGTATTACTTAAAACTACAGTGGCATACCCCCCCCCCTTTTTTTATTTTTTAAGATTTATTTTTATTGTCTTTTGAAAGGGGAGGGCCCAGAGCAGTCTCCATAGTTGAGCGTTAGTTTTTCATATAGTTTCACTCCACAAGTAGGCGTGGGGCTGTGCAGGGCACGAACTGGGCCGGGAGCCTACCGCATAGGCCCCGGCAAGAACTGAACTGGTGACACTCCCCAGTTCAGCACATGGGTCCGCATGGGCTGGGGCTGGGATTCCCATGCTGGGGCTGGGATTCGGTCCTCAGGCTCTGAGGCTGCAAAGCGAGCACTCAACCCACTGAGCCATTCCAGCTTCCCCTATTACACCTTTTTTCATCAAGATTAAACAAGATCTGTTGACTACCTGATATGAAGAATGAGGAAATTATATTTATTTCTCCTCTTTTCTCCTCCCCACCTTCCATTTTGTTATTATACTGTCATTTTCCATCAACAATGTAACATTTCTGCTTTGCCAGGTGTAGGTGTTTTTGGTATGAGTCTATAAATTGAAAATTCATTGCTGTTATTTTATAAATATAATTGATCATAGAACAAACTAATAGAGGTTCAAGCTTTTAAGCAATTAATTTTTAGGCACTGTTCTAAGTAAAATATTCCATCTATGTCTGAAAACAGATCCAATGATGAGCCTCATTTCACAAATTGGGAAACTGAGGCACAGAGTGGTTGTATGATTTACCTAAGACAATTTGGCTAATATGTGGTGGAACCAGGATTTGAATTTATAGAGGACTCTGCTTATCTGCTAGCCTGTGTTGTCTCATTCAGTAGATGATCCTCGGTATATGTGCTTATTTATGAGTTATGGGTTAGCATAGGAAGGTATGTGGCTCTTCTCTACAGTTGGTTAGTTTTACGATTATGCATTTCAAAATTTGAATTCATTCTCAAATACTTTCCTGAAATCTAAACCCAAACCACAATTTAAGACTTCCTTAAGATTCAAAAAACTTACTGTCTTTAGGTTTTAGAAAACCTATCTTCTTGTCTGTATTTTTCACATTTAAAATTTATTAACTTATAATTGTTATTATAAAAATTGTTTCCCTGATTATATTTAAAATCCTTCTAGGATAAGTACTGCCTCTTAGGCTTTTGGGTGTTTTCTTTATTACCGAGTAAAATGATATTCATATAATATGTTCTCATGTGTTCTCTGGTATAGTCAACAAATATTTATCAGGCCCCTACTATGTGTCAGGTTGGGTTTCTATAAGTGAACAAAACTAGCAAAAAAAAATATTCTGTATCCTGAATTCCACTGGGGGAGACAGATAAATAGACAGAAATAATTAAAATAAATAAACAATGTTAAATCGTGATAAGTGCTAATGAGAAATATATAAAGTGGTTAAGACAGAAAGGAAATGAGTGTATGTAAGTTTGACTTGGGAGCAGGCAATTTATTATAGTTGGGGGGAAGGTAGGGAAAGACTCACCAATAATGTGACCTGAATAAAAACTCAAAGGATGTGGAGGAGTGAGCCCTGTAGATGTCTGGGGAAAGAGAATTCTAGGCAGGGGAACAGCAAATGCAGGAAACTAGCTTGTTTGAGAAATATGAAGAGGGAGGCTAGAAATAAAATCAAGGAGCCAGACCATGTAGGGTCTTGTAGGTCATAGTTGAAACAGTGAATTTTTCAGATTCACTGATACATTGAACAAGCTAATGGTTTCCCAGGTGGGAGGAGGGTTGGGAGCTCTGTGAGAAAGGTGAAGAGATTAAGTAGTACAAATTGGTAGTCACAAACTCGCACAGGGATATAAAATACAGCATATGGAATACAGTTAATAGTATTGTAATAACTGTATAGTGCCCGGTAGGTGCTATAATTGAGGGTGGGGAACCACTTCATCAATTCTATAAATGTTGGGGAAGTCAGGATGGCTCAGCAGGTTAAGTGCTCACTTTGCAGCCCTGGGGCCTGAGGATACAGTCCTGGCACTAGTCCCGGCCTGTGTGCACCCGTATGCTGAACTGGGTTGTGCTTCTTATTCAGGAGGTCCCCAGTTCGGTTCTTGCCCCCACCCATTCAGCCCTGGCTCAAGGAAGCGTGCCTCCCAAGTGGGAGGTCCCCAGCCTAGTTCCTGCCCTGCTTGGCTCCTGCCCACCTGTGTGGAACAAAACCATGTCAAAAAGCTGATGACATACAACTATGGAGACTGCTCTGGGCCCTCGCCCTTCTCTGTCTCTACCTCTTTCTATCTCTGTTAAAAACAATAAAATCTAAAAATAAAAATAAAACACACACACACACACACGTATTTTGCACTCCATAAGACACACTTTTCCCCCCCAAAAAAGTGGAGGGGAAAGTGTGTGCGTCTTATGGAGCGAATACTGCAAAGAAGAGTGCACGCTGGGGACCTTAATGATGTTGTGGGGAAGCCTGCAGCCAGATCAGAAAGCAGGGACTGCATGGAAGGAGAGCGGGTCCAGGCAGGTCAGGTGCGTCTTATGGAGCGAAAAGTACGGTAAATGTCTAACCACTAGGCCGTGCACCTGAAATAAATAAAGAATATTGAATGTAATCTGTAATAAAAAATGGTTAAAAAATGAATTTTATTTCTCACATAGCAGGGATTTGTGAGGAAGTTTATGATGAAACAACAGATCACTACAGCATCTGTACTAAGAATAGATTAACAAGGGCAAGGGTGGGAGTTGGGAGCAGTTAGAAGACTAATGCAATAATCCATACAAAATAAAATGGTGGTTTTGGATTAAGGTGATGGCAGCAGGATAGTGAGCAATGGTCAAATTCTGGAGATATTTCCAGCTAAGTGTTGCATGACAGTGCAAGAGTCATCAAAGTTCACTCCAGGGTTTCTCTTCTGAGAAAGTGCAGGTTTGAACTTGTACTTGGTTATTGCGGAATGGATAACTGCAAGAGAAATAAATGGGGTTGGCGGTTGTGCAATGGAGATAAACATCAAAAGCTAAGTGTTGGGCCCCTGAGTCTTGTGATGACTGTAAGTGGATGTACTGAGTGAGCAGATGTATTTAGAATGTGAAATTCAGGAAAGAGGCCTGGACTAGGTTTATAACATTGGAAGTTACCTGCAAAGGGCTGGTATTCAAATCCATGAGATTGGTGAAATTGAGACATTTTTGTTGCTTGAATCAGGTATGTAAATTCTCCTGTGTTTACTTCGGGATTTTCAATTAAAATTGGGCCTTATTTAAATGAGAAACATTATTGAGGGGTAATGAAAAGTAACACTTGACTCTTAAAGGCAATGGGCAAAAATTGTCAGTCAAAAATCAGAATTGAAGTGAATTTTAGGAAGTGTGCTAAACTGATTTATACTTGTCTTTATGTGTGTGTGTGTTTCAGGCCAGACCTGTTTGACTGGAATAGTGTGGTTTGCCAGCAGTCAGCTGCACAAAGACTGGAACATGCGTTCAACATCGCCAAACATCAATTAGGCATTGAGAAACTGCTGGATCCTGAAGGTTGGTACATTTCTGGACTGCCACTGTTTTTGGTATATTTTCATGTTTATCGTCATAGACTTAACATTTCCAAAAGCTAAGCACGAAGTTGAAACTTTGTGGTATATATATTTTTTACATTCCAGATGTATTTTAAATGTGCTGTTTTCTTGCAGTGTATTATGAATTATCCTATGATTTTAGTTCACAAAATACCAGTATATTAAAATGAAAGTGTAAAACTTTGGGGGAAAAAAAATCAGTGCCTTTAGAATGTATATGCTTCATGAATGGGGACATACTACATTTAGAATACATGGACTCCAAATAATGGGAAAAACGTTCATGTTTTGCTTATTCTACCCACAGATTTGATAGACTAATCAGCTCCAAATAATTAGCCACTCTTGCCAATTTCATTCATATATTCCATAAAAAGGAACATGGTTTACTGTTTAAATCAGGAAATCTATTCCTGGCACTACTTTGGTTATAATTTGTCACTCTGGGAGAAGTCCTCCATTGGATGGTTATTTATTTTCTTCTCCTTTAGTTGACAGATAGTACTGTATTTATATTTTATTATATTATAGTTAGTTTCATGCTTATCGCTAGTGCTATGTAGTCATACCCTCCAGACACATGGTTAGAAGGGTAATGATTCCTGACCCCTGCTTCTCTTCTGGTCTGTAAGGCACTTTGTTTGTTTGCAAATGTCTTTGAAATTGTGGATTCTGGTTTTGCTTTCTTGAGGCCTTACCTTACTCTAAAAACAGAAATGGGAGAATCAGTGTCCGTGGGATTGATATGTATGATATGATACAAGGTGATATTTGGGTAGGGTTATATAATTCACTGGTCTTTAGAATACTGAATCAATTTCAGAAAAGGTACTCCTCAAACAATGCTGATAGATCTCATGGGGAAGAGCTCAGAAGTAACTCGGAGGGTAGCCTTTCCCTGGTGAATTTCTCATTACATTAACCAGAATCTAATCCTCAGGGCTGCAGACCCAGACACCTAATTGAATTGCCTCATCTTACTGACAGCACATCCATATGGTGGCTGTGGGGCTGGGAGAGTTAACTTCAAACAAGCTCAAAAAAAGAAAAGAAAAAAAATATCTATCAAAATGGAAATTCAGTCATTTAAAATGAGATCTTTATCATAAGAGCTGAAATACTCATGTCTAATTGACCAATATATCACTCTTGGTAAGCACATGTACTTGGGGAGGAAAATTATAACAACGCAAATGTGTTTCTGAGGTTGGAATCTGATTAAATTCATTAGAAATGTTTCTTCTCCTTTAGATAATACATTTCTGAGCACTGCCTCCTGTAATGTCTTCTTGTTGCTTCAGTAGATGATTAATATCTCTTCTGCCCCAGTGTAGCTCTAAGGGAAAAATTGTGTCTGTCATATTTCCTTGTTTTCAGGATGGGGGAGGGTTACCTCACTATTTGCATCTTCTACTGATTTACATGTTTCTTCATACTCCATTGAGGTAGAGAGAGTAGACATAATAAAAATGTGAACTCCAACCCCTGAGAGTAAGAGCTACAGTATATGAATTTGAAGGATTATGCCTGTTCATAGTTGTTGTTTGGTTTTTTTTAATCATTAAATCCACATATAGTAATCAGTTCCCCTTATCTGGAATATATGCTGTAGTTATTCTTGTGTGCCCTATTCTTTCATAAAATACTTAAGAGTAGGTTTAAGATAGATTTTTTTTCTCATTAAATAATATAATGTTTGTTTTTTTTTAAGATGCATTTTATTGTTTGAGAGAAGGTGAGAGAGGGAGGAGGGGGACTGCCCAGAGCAGTCTCCATAGTTGTTCATCATTAGTTGTGACATGGTTTCACTCCACACAGGTGGATATGGGGCCATTCTAGGTGGGAACCCAAAAAGGGGGCCTCCTGCATGGAAGGCAAGAGCTTTCGTCACCAGCCCCAGGATTACCAGTCACACCACAGTTTAGCATGTGGGTTTGCACAGGCCAGGATTCAATCCCCAGCTCTCACAGTTGCAAGGCCAAGAGCTCAACGTGTTCAGCTATCCTGGCATCACAAATGTAATGGGTTTTTATCTCAAAGTCCTTCGTTGAGTCAATGAAGTGAGGATACCTAGATAGGCACCCACGTCATAATCAGAAAGTAAATTAATGGGCTTGTAATCAGAAAAGGGCAGTTACATAAATAATGTATTTTTTAATGTAAAATATCCTGATATAACCAGTTCCATATGTCTTCCTAAATGCAGAGTGTATGTTGAAATCACATCATAGAGACTATAGGAACACCATTATAACATCTTAAACTTGACAATTAAAAGTCAACCAAATACAATATGAAGCACATGCTGATTAATAGAGATCAAACCGCAGGTTATAGTTTCATTTTGCCCATAAACTTTTGGATCTGAAAATCCTTTCTCTTTGTGGACTCCCTTCTAATTCAGAGAACGTTCTGTCTCATAAAGTTCTTTATTAAAATTTATTTTGTCTGCCAATCAGATGTGGATTCAACATAAGTCTTATATTTTTAGATATCTATTAGTTTCTGCTAATATGTTACAGAAATACCCAAATATGCATTTAAAAATTCTTGCTCAGTATTTTTCAAGCAATGATATCAATGATAATTGAATGAAAATATTAACTAAATCCTGAGGATTTTTATTTATTGCTTTGTTAGTCAAAGAATTTAAGACTTAAAACACTCTCTTCAGTGCATATAATGGGAGATTCATGGACTTTTCATGACTTTATGGTAATTACCTTTGAGAAGTTCATATTTTTTAAGCAAATATTGATTCTTTAGCTTCTGCATGACAATATCAGCTATTCTCCAAAGCCATTTTTGTTTCTTATCTGATATGCCCCTTATGAGCTTAGTGAGAAACATTTTGCTCTGTGTTTGGAGAGATTTTTACTATTAGGAGATTGAGGTTACATTTGGATTAAGAAATACCTGCCAAAAATATTTGTAAACATATGCTTTGTTGATTGGGTTGATTTATAAATTAAAAAGTCATTGAAATAACAATTTGGAGGTTTTTATATCTTGCATATATCAACTTTGTTATGCTTTGTTTGGCCTTAACTGCTGTTTTGTGACCTGATGTTTGGTTTTAAGTGGAATTGCCTTTTAAAATGAGTAGCAGTTCCATTAACATAAGCAATTTCAGGAGCTGTTTCTGGTGTGTTTAAATGTTAATATATGCAAAAATAAGTGCTACTACGGCAAAATTATTTAATAATTTATGCATCTTCATGCTCATAGACATAAAAGGCTTATCTCCCTCATAATATATCGTATTGAGAATTAGATGATTCACTTTCTATCATGATTTCCCTGTAAGACATGCATAGTACATATGGTGGTGTTTTCATATACGAAATAACATTGTTAGTCAACAATGTATTTCCTTGAGTTTCAAATTTGTTTGTTTGCCAGTCCACACACTTTCTGCATTAAGAGACTGCTTTGTCAGCTTTTCCTTCTGAATAACAAAGTGAAGAAGATGTTGTTTTTAAAGGAATAAAAAATGGAGGATAAGAAACTGCTGGTTCTAGATGACTTTTGCATATTAGTCGATAAGGCAGTATCATGTGGAAATGCCCTTATAAATCAGAGTAACCTTAGAATGAAAAATGTATGATGAGAGTCAAATTTGAGGAACACTCGGGCTTGTGAGAAATATTTGTAACCTCAAAATAACGTATAGAAACTGATTACTTTGGTTTGAATCCATTTTGTTTTAACTTCATGAGGATGGTGACACAGATGCTGTTTTCTGCTTGGCTAATCCCTGCCATCACTCTTCACTTGTTTTTAAAGTCTACTTTTCCAAGAATTATCTCTGCCATTTGGAAAATTTTACTCCTGAAATGGTCTTAGACTAAACTTTGCATAGGTGGAATTAATTAGTCTTTAACAAAATATCCAAGGACAAATATATAGCACTTGCTCTTAAAGAGAAGAATGTCTTTAGGGCCTCTTATTTGGCTTTGATATCAGTTGCTTGAGCAAATGGTGTTTTTTATATACTTCCATATTCATTCCAACCTTCACATTTTGATACCTTAACAATAAGTAACAATAAGAAATGTTAATAAGTAGTTTATAATAAGTGAAATGGAAAGTGTAAAACCATGCTGATTTAGAGGAATGTTGTTAATTTTAATAACTAGAAATTTTATGACTAGGCACACTCATTTCATATCATTTAGATTGATTTTTTTTTAAGAATCCACTGTAGAATACCTTTGTTTTCAGAAAATGTAATGAGGTTGGAATATATTGGTGGTCCTCATGTGTATAACATTTTAACTAGAAATGATTATTATAACTATCTCAGACGCTTTAGAGCCAAATTCTCTGTACAGCAAAATATTCTTCTTTCATATATTAAAAACTTTTAATAGTACCTACATGAAGAAAAATGACCATTGCCTTTTCGATAACAAAGTAACCTGTACAATTCCTTTGCATTGTTTGATATTGTTGATTTATATCATTATCTCTGGTAGATA
>PVKE010032205.1:0-18616 GCA_004027555.1 Craseonycteris thonglongyai
GTAATTATTAAAAGATATAAAGCAAAATAATTCACTTTATTCTTAAATGCCTACATATTTAAAATCATAAAATTTTTCATGCATTATGAGATTCCACTGTTTCACATTTATTAAAAATTAAAAATCTTAAGAAATCGAATTCAATTCCTTATGAAGAAATTAATGGCTGATCAGAAAATATCAAATTAACTATTATTAGCTTACAATTTTATCAGAATCATGAATAGCATTCCATCATAAACACCTTCATTTTACTTTTAAAACTGTTATTTATACTTTTTAGATTAACACCTCATATTGGGGCAATAAGACTTTATTACAAATTATAGTCACATATGGAAGGAAGCTTTTAATTCAAGGTTTCATTATGGTCCATAGTTTAAAGATATATTTTCATGAGAGTTACATGATGGGTAGCCAGCAAAAAAAATATGCTAGCAGAGGGTAGTAAATTGCCAACTAAGCATGCACTGAACCAACAGACTAATTTAGAGCATGGTAAGTCCTTGATTATTGCCAGCTTTTGTACAACATTCAGATTCGCAAAGATCAATGAATTTTATAATTATCTCCAAACAATTTTCTTCATGGTCATTTAGGCTTTGTCTAAACAGCTGGGTATGTTGCCAAGCAACAACACCATCTCCTCTGCTTAATTCTGCTTCCAAAATAACTTCAGTGGCACCAGAAAAATCATGATAGGAACGAAGAGTTTTATCTGTTGGAGGAAAAAGAAAATAACACTTTGCTTTTTCTAACTTAAAAGAACATAAAGAGAGAGTTTTGGAATGCATTTTATATACACTACTTGGAGGTTAAAATAAACCTTTAAATAATAAGTAGAGATCATTCTTTATGGAGAAAATATGTCCTTAGAAACAAAGCAATGGGTTTTCTCCTCCAATCGGTGTTTCACAATAATAAAAAAAAAAAAGCCCTTCTATTAGAATGAGGTTCTACAGACTTTAATTAAAATTTTCTCTATTGCAATAGCATGAATAACTCTTGGGTATGAAAAACACAAAAGTACATCTCAAGTAAGTGCAATTACTCTTCAAAGTGTTAAATACACAGTTCATGATTAATTCTCCAGTCAAATGCTTACCTCCTGACAGTTCTACTTGAGCTGTATCAGATTGCAATTTCCACTGTATTGTTCCAGTCTGAAAGGTTTGACTACTTGTTCTAATGGAAATGCTATCGACTTTTAGGCCAACTGACCCACATTCAAACTTCCAGGAAATATAAGCATGGGATGATCCTTCCTTTCGGGCTAAATACACCTACGAAGTAGAAGGAAAAAAGTAATTGTCAGAAATAATGAAATGGTATAGAAATGCATATAGTCAAAATCATATTGCCACAGGGTGCTATATACAAATGGTTATTAAAAACCTAATATTTCTCCACTGAAAAGATTTTTACTTCTAATATTTTTCCATTTTATTAGCAGTTTTACTTGTGTCATCTTTTGCTCTGGAAGAAAGATTATTATTTGAATAGAGGTAACCCAGTAAGTACAGCCCTAAAAGGCTGCATGCTAACCAAATTTTGGTATATCATATTTTTAAAATTATTAAGTGCAGCTACTTAAAAATGGACTTTATGATGAATTCTTCTAAAAAAAGAACAATCCTTTCAAATGTAATTTTAGTTTATCTTTTCCAAGTCTGTATTTTCAGATATGCTTTCCTAGAGTGAAATGGCCATATATTCTCATTCAAAACTACTTCAGTTACTTCCCAGTTATAGTTTAAAAGGTAACGTCCACACTTGCCTCTCTAAGTAGTATGCACCTCAGTCCTTCACCATCAGCGTCCCTTACAACTTCCAACGTACACTAAAGGCATCCAAGTGTACTGGCTGCTTCTAGCTCCTCTCCTCTCATAGCATCATCTATACCCTTCAATATGATGACATGAAAACTGACATCCACAGCCGTGATCTTTCAGAGTATCAAACACATAAGAATCTAACTTTTTTTTTTAAAATGTCACATTTTAAAAAAATTTTTTTAATTGTTTTTGACAGAGAGAGAGAGAGAGAGAGAGAGAGAGAGAGAGAGAGAGAGAGAGAGAGACAGACAGACAGACAGACAGACAGACAGAAACAGAGAGAGAGAACTGAACTGGGGGGACTCCCCAGTTCAGCACATGGGTCCACACGGGCCGGGGCCGGGACTCAATCCTCGGTCCCCGGCGCTGCAAAGTGAGCGCTTAACCCACTGAGCCATCCCGGCTTCCAGAAGAATCTGACTCTTTAATTAGTAAACCCTGATGTCCAAAATCCCCACAATAATCTATGAATTTCTTTGAAATAAGTTTTGAAGAAAAAAAAAAACAACCTTTCTTCATTTTTACTACACTTATTACCTAGTTAAGACATTATGCTCATCTTTTTGCAACTGCCTAATTAATGTTTTAAAAATCCAACTTCCTTCACATCACTTGCCTGGACTAGAACACACAGCAAACACTTGGCTCTTGCATGACATCCAAACTCTTAGCGTTCATGGTCCTCCACAATTTCATCCTAACTTAAACTCTTAGCCAATAGTCCCTTACTTGAATGTAACTATTTTACTTCAGGTGTACTTGTATGATTTAACTAGACAAATTAGAAGTTCTCTGGAGCTACAGATTCTGGACTTAGAGGAGGATTTAATAAATAGTAGTCAAGTCTTAAAAATTTGTATACATACATACATATTCTTTTAGAAATGTCAAATTTACTTCTCAAGGGCTAATAGTTGGAAGTACTATATAAAACACATCTGCATGAAAATGTACTGCTTCATATTTAGTCAAGTAAAAAAAACCTCAGTCATTGCTAGTATTCTATTGATATTTTATATTATTTGGCAACTTATAGATATTTTTCTTACAGGAACTAAGAGCTGAGTGTTACTACCCCTGCTTTAGCAGCACCGACATTAAAATCAGAAGTTATGAAGACCTTCCCCTATAGACTGAAATCTGTATATAGCATGCCCCAATGACTCACATTTACCCCTTTGGCATCTGTAAGGACATATAGGGCCATTACAGGTCTGGGATCAGACCTGTGTGTCAGTGGTTTAAGGTCTAATTTATACCACTCACCATGCACAGTGATGAAACTTGTCATCTATCATTTGGGTTGTAGCTGTTAACAACTACGGTACTTTGATGACTGAGAACAATTTGCATGTCAGCTTTTTTATGTACTTCTCATTCTAGAGAAGACCTTCACTTAGAGATTTTCTGATTACTACATGCCAGGCTGCTTTGCCTGCCACTAAGGTTTCCTGGAGGTTCTGTTCGTATTACACTATTTGGAGTTATTCTCTAGAATGCTTTTATGATTCTTCTGCTTAGGCTGCTAGGATTAACTCTACTTAAGTTCACAGTACAACTGACACCCTGCAGTCAGTCATTTCTACAGAAGAACAGCTGTATTTCAAGAGATTTTAATTTAATACTGGTAAACTGGTACTGCTCATGAATCTTATTTTCGGTTATTCCATTTTATCATTTAAATGAAATATGAATCCATATCAGTGCCTCCTGTAATCTTTCTGTACTGTTTCTGATTTTTTCCATTTGCAGTCTCTGGAATTACCTCTGGATCACTAGTGTGATCACATCCTTTCCTTGCCTGAACTCTTTCATGGTTTCCTATTACATAACTGCAAGGTGATCAAAGTCCCTGGAACCTGACAACTGTTTACCTCTCTAGTCTCATTTCCCACTATTCTCCCCCATATTCTCTACTACTACTTCTTCCCTGGATATACTCGATTCTTCTCACCTCAGTGCTTTCGCACACACAATTTCTCAGTTCCAGAACACCTTCCTCTCCCACATCCTGTCCCTATACTGAGAAACTCCCTCTGCTTCCTCCTCTAAAAGCACACTGAGCTATTATCTGTGAGGTCTTCTCTCAGGAAGAGACAGTAGCTCCTCCTTCTGTTTTTTCTTTGTTAGGATCATATATGGACCCATATGCTTCTAGTACATACCTTATTAATCCAAGCAGTTGGTTCACATGTCTTTCTCCCATACTAGCTTATACTCACCTTAAGGCTTGCTTCTTAGATCAGCATTACATCCCAAGTGCCAAGCACAATGTCTGACATGCACATGTTAGCTGAATGACTAAATTAATCAAGTCTTGACATAATGCCATTCACCAAAAACACTAAAATGACTCTAGTGACAGACTGATAAAACTGCTAAAAAATGCAAAGGACTTTATAACATCCAAAGTTCAGAGTCTGAATGAAAACAGAGTTTACTATGGTGCTCTACACAGACCTAGGATGATACAGAATTTATGCCATATACACTCAACCATTCCTTCTTACATTCAACAAGCTTTACTGAACATTTATTATATATCAGACACTCTGATATAGGCATACTGAGAGTACAAAACTGAGTAGTGAGAAACAAGGACTCTGCCCAGAAAATGTTTACAGTCTAGTAGGCAAGAGACAAATAATCGTTTGCTAAACATATTTGTTGAATAAATGTCATGAAGGAGAGATACATAATACAAGTTAATAAAGCCAATAAAGCAGGAAATGAGTCCAGTTAGCTGGATGGAACCAGAGGGAGTAGGGCTTAAGCCAAGTTCTAAGGGTAAGAATAAGTTAATCTAACAAAAAGGAATGCAAAGGACGTTCTGCAGAGAGTGCACAAGGGTATGCAGCTGCAATGCAGAGCAAGGGGTACCATGGTGCAAGGAGAGGTCAGAGAAGAAGCAAGGGCCAGACTCAGAAGAAACTTAGCTGTGCCCTGCTCTAAGAGCACTAAAGACTAATGGGTTTTGAAAATATTTTTTCTGGCTACAGCATGAAAAACATCTTTGAAGAGACCACTTGTTAGGAAGTTATTAACATCACTTTTATCAAGATGTTATCACTTGCCTCCTAAAAAGTACACCTTTCTTCTTGATTTGTAATAGCTTTTTATATTCCTTTCAAATCGAAACATCACTGAACAACGTATTTGCTAAGTAGTAAAATTTAGTAAGTCCCTGTGCTCCTGGGAGGCTACCTCTTTGAGAGAGTAAGAATCTGTTCTAATGACCTGGGAGCAGGATGCATGTGATCCATCATGATTCCAGGCTGGAGATTCTTGAATAAAGATGTGGTGAGAAATATGCTTCTTCTACTTAGTGGAGCTAGAGAATCCCTAATTGGGCACACACTAGCACAGAACAAAGAATACTGATTTAGGTGGAAAATTCAAGTTTTAATGGCAACATATTATTTTTGAGTTATTCTCTACAAGTGTAACTAAGGTTCTAGTATTTTTTCTTTAGTTGGCACAAAATATTGTAACTAAAAATGGATTTACTCAATTTCTGAAAAATGATGCCCTTTGTATAAGCATATCAAGGCATAAACTTCACTAGAGAAGGGGCCTAACTTTTATTTAATGGCTTATGCATCTCATTTGCATTATTTAAATCTTTCTCATACAATAAACCCTCTCTGGCCACAATACTCTAGAGATCTCAAAACATGCCATGTACTCAATGCTTTTCCTCGGCTATTCCTTCGCCTTATGAACACCTACTCATCCCTCAGCATCCAACCTCAAACGTCTGCTCTGTGGAGCCTTGCCCAACTCCCACAGCCAGAGCTAACTACTTCCTCCTCGGAGTTTCCATAGCAATGTATTGATATCCTCAATAGAGTACTCTTCATCATGGTTAAGATAGCTGTTTATGCTTTGGTTTCTACTGTTAGACTGTAAGAGAAAAAAACCATACTTTTATCTTTTTATCCATGTAGCTGAGAACAATGCCTAGCATAATAGGTTCTAAATGTTTGCTGATGAAGCAATGGCTAAAAAATACAGAGGAACTATGCCACAAATAGACCTGTTTCTCAGCACATTATGTCTTCTGCAGGACAGCATTATTTTCTCCATTAACACTGCTGGTTAGAAAGAGGGAATACTTTTTCTTGGACAAATAACATATCTAACCTATCTTGCTTTCTGTTTAGAGGAATTTTTAGGATAAGGACAGTTTTCCAGAAGTTCGGCACCTCTCATCAACTATATAATAAATGACTGACAAAGGTACAAACCAGATTCATGTCTTGAAATTTTATTGTTTTATTTTTTATGCACGTCTTTAAGGAAGAAAATTTCTAAATCTACAATTTTAATAATGCTGTAAGTTATTCTTGGTTTGATACAAAAAGATCAAGATTTTAGGACAAAAACTTATGATTGAAAAAAAAGCAGGGAACTAACTCATCTCTATGTCTTCTGGACTCCAATTAATGCCTAGTACAGTGATAAGCATATAGGAAATGCTCATAAACACTAGCAGCTGTTAATCCGTGACTCACTTTTTAATCTATTCAATATGTCTTAGAAGTGAACAACTCTGTTTCCACTCAAATATCTTGGCAATTAACTTTAAAAGCTCCTGTAAGTTCATTAACTCTATGAAAATCTATCAACAATATCATTAGATTTATTGAGGTCATTTGAATAGCTTTGTGTTTACTTTTGGTGTGAGTCTAACGGGTAAGGGCAGATTAAAAGCAAAGCCTCTTACTAGTTACAGGTAACATGTGACAACAAAGTGTAAATTGACATAAGAAAACTACTATAGTCCTAGCATCCATTTCTTTATTCTTTAGAACAGAATAGAAATAATATTGCTACTCAATCACCCATTCTTATGAAATCAAAATTTGTTAAAATGGTTAGCTCTTGGGACTCTGAGCTAAATGTTATATCTCCCTAACAGTGCACATTTAGTAGGCAATTAACACATATCTGTGAAGGAAGTAAATAACAATATACTTTATATCATCACGTGTTGGGCACTTGATTAGTTTTCCCCATGACAGCATTAAATTCAGCTTTTTTGGTGAAATTGCAAACTCCCTTGATATAAATGCATAAATTTCCTACGGTCTCTTGATTAAATGTTGGGAACAAAATTTTGTTTTCCATGTTTAAGGACTATTAACGTAACGGTAGTTATGATGTATCAGTTTTTTGATTATGCACATCTGAAAATCAAGCCAATTTATATCTGTTTAAACAATGACAAAGTTTTTAAACAGTTTTATGAATTAACTTACCATGTTCCAGTCTGTTTCAACTTTTCTAAATATGGATTCCATTTTCCACACACCATTTTCCCATCCAGAAATGGTTTTATTATTATTCGAAACTCGGACATAATTATCTTTTACAATATTATAACAAAGGTGAAGCTGTTTAGAAATCTTCTCATTTTCAGAGGGAATGAACATGGTTTCTTTTCTCTTAAAAAGAAAGCAGAATTAGTTTTCCAACATAATGGAGAATAGATACATACTGTATTTTTCCGTGTGTGACGCCTCTATGTGTAATGTAAGACAACCCTACTTTTCTAACCCAACATTAAGAGATCAATACATGGGTTATTCCTATGTATAAAATGAACCCCAATTTTTGGTCTAACAATTTTAGACAGAAGTATCATCTTATACACAGAAAAATACTCTCTCTATACACACACACACACATATATATATGTACATTTATATAGTGTGTCTGTGTATATGCTCTCTCTCTCTCTCTATATATATAGCATATATCTATATCTATATATATATATAGCATATACACACTATATATATAGTATATACACACAATATATGTATACATATATATGTGTAGGGTTGTGTGTAGGAAAGGAGATAGGAGAGAGAGAAACTACTACGTATAGTGGTAAGACATTATTTCAACTTGAAAGTGAAAAACTGGTGCCACTGAAAAATTAGAAAAATATTTTGTAAGTTAAATATGATCACTATAATATTGAAACAGCACCAACCACTACTAGAGAGAAAACATGTGTATAAACTACAGCTGATTTTTATTTTTGTGATTTTATACTCAATCTGAATTCATTATTTTTCTTTTCTACAATCAATGTCTCTTAATTGGACTACAAGGATCTTCTAAAACTAACTCCCAGCTTCCAAGTTTTACCTCTTCTATCCATACTCCACATAATGACAGTAATTAAAAAAAAATGCAAATTGGAATATATCATTTTCTTGCTTAATCGCTCCACTGACTTCCCACTATAAACTCTAAACCTTTACCAAGGCTAACAGAAACCTATATGATCTGTACCTTGCCTACTTCTCCAACCAGATTTCATGTTAGTTGCTGCTCCCTTTGTTTCTATGCTCTACCATGTTGCTTTTCCTTTATTTCCCCAAAAAGTTCCAGCTAATTTCTGCCTCAAAACCTTGACACCTGCTGTTCCTGCTGTCTAATTTGTTCTGCATTTCATACACTTGATTCTTTTTTATCTTTCAAATTTCAACCTAAAGCCATTCCTTTGGCCTTCTTTCCCTAAGCTCGGAGAGTACCTGGGAGCTTGAAACAATCATCTTACATATGAGCAATTTCTATAAAAGCTCATATTTTACCTGAAAATTCCAGAGAAAGTTTGTATGCTAGCCCCAAATAAATTCATGTTTGTTATAGTGTAAAACAGCCCCCAGAAATCCTAAGATCACTGAATTACCCTAAAGTTTGAGAAAGAGAAAATATTTATCCTATATCTTTATGTGCTACTGACATAATTGTTCCTCTTCCTTAGACATGAGACATGGATATAGAAGCATTTTGGGTCAGATAATTCTCTGATGGTGGTGGGGGTGGGGCCCTGTGCGTCGCAGGTTGTTTAGTAGCATCTCAGGCCTTTGTCCACTTGATGACAGAGGAATCCCTTCTCCAAGTTGCAACAACCAAAATATCTCCAGATAATATCCACTGGAGGGCAAAATTTGAAGAACCACTGCTCTAGTCTGTTAATATCTTGCTACAGTATTTACTAGTCAGGATGATAGACAATGCTTTTTTGTTGTTAAATATTGGGTACTAGGTATTAACAATATAAAACAAATGTACAAGAATCAATAAACATATAAAATATCTTTGAGATGGAAAAATATTTGTGTCTTCACTCAAATATCACTCTCAGAATTACAAAATAGTAACATTATACGTATGAAGAAATTTTCTAGTAGAACCTGTGACTTTTACTGCTAAAAAAGTAAAAAAAAAAAAGTCATTATTTTTAGAAATTAGTTTTATAAGTTAGTATATTGCACTTAAAAGTATGTATGTATACTACACTTCAAAATATGTATATGTAACAACAAAGATATTTCAGAGCCCAAACCAAATGGAAACAATTCACAAGTAGCATTATCTAAAATATTACAAAGGACAACTAATTACAAAAGGGAAAAAAGAAATATATCACGTATGCAACTGAACAAATAATCTAGAGGAAGAATAACATTAATATTTCATAAAATCTTTTAAATCTAAGATTAAGATAAAACTATTCTTTCTGGAAATGCTATAAAGACCAATGTTTTCTTCTTTTTCCAACTAATTCAAGGTATAGTTCCATAATTTTTTAGAACTGACATTTTTCAATTTACTTTTAAAATCAACATCTATCTAAAGAGGAAAATTACTTTTTAAATCCATGGCCTTATATGGCCTTTGGTAATTGAGAAATTAAAAAAAAAAAAAAAAATTCCAAAGAAAAACAATCTGGGCATATGACCCAATTCATATTTTTAAAGTTTAATCAACTTATATGCCATACAAGAGGAAGCACAGCCATCCATAAAAAGAAAAAGAAATGAAGACCTAAATAATATCAATGTTTTAAATTGAACACAGCTGTGAATTAAATTAGCTCTTTTAAATTGACTTCATATAGGCTTATCCTCATAAGTTGCACTGCATCAGCAGTGATTTGAATTATTTGTTGAATTTAGATCTTCTAATTCTATGGCTGAACTAACACTCCCAACTGCTTGCTAAAGATGCGGGATAAATTAAAAAGATAAGTTAAAAACTTATCTTTTCCTGGTATAATTTACCCCTTTTGGACACATGCCTTTACTGGAGAAATGACCTCAACAACAACAAATTGAGAAAATGTAGATATAAAACTTTGTTTGGAAATGTCAATATTAATACTGTAATGGGCTATTTTATTTTCAAGCACTTTTCATTACATATCATTTCAGACCTTTATATAAAATACTAACTTCTAGTGAATCAACTTTAAACTCCCCAAGGGCGAGGGAAAGTCTATTACACTTTCTTAATGTCTATTACAGAGCTTTCCACCTAGCCTCTAATTATAGACATTATATTTCCATTGTTCATTACTTGGGGAGATCTATCAAAAGATATCTTAAAATAAGTTTGACAATGCAACAGTAATCATACCAGCAGCAATAATTTCTAGCCAATATCAGATGCATGCAAATACATACAAAATAAACACGTTTATCACTTGAATTATCTAGATTCTATCATTTTTCCCATTGTAGTTCATGAAATTTTCACATAAAAAAAGGGAAAACAGGGTTCTTTTAAATGCACTAAAATTTTTAGAGTGGAAATTTTATTTTTATTTATTAAACTTACTGGTGTGGCATTGGTTAATAAAATTATATAGGTTTCAAGTGTATATTTCTATTAATACATCATCTATGTATCACATTGTGTGCTCATCACCTAGAGTCAGTTCTCCTTGCATCACCAGATACTTGCTCTCCTTTTCCCTCTTCTATCACCCTCCTTCCCACTCCCCCTTACCCTCTGGTCTGTGTTTATGAGTTTTTGTTTCTTTGTTGCTTTCAGTTTTATATCCCACATGAATGAAGTCATATGATTCTTTACTTTTCTTAAATGTTATTATGAAAGACCTGAACACTTCCCAAGAGGATATCCAAAAATTAAAAAAAAACAGGCATTCAATTTCATTAGTGATCACCAAAATGCAAATTAAAATCACAACATACTAATACTAAATACCACCAGAACTGATAAATGGAAAAGACAGTATCAACTATCTGTAAAGATGTGAAAAGATTTCATATACTGTTGGTGAGAGTGTAAACTGGCACAAACACCTTGGAAAACTATTTGCCAGTATCAACTAAAGTTGCACATACCCATACTCCATTACCTAACAATTCCACTCCTAGGTATATTCCCAACCAAAATGTGTAAATATATTCACGAAAATATGCATATGAATGTTCACAGTAGTACAATTTTTAAAACCCAGAAACAACCCAAATACCTATTAGTGGTGGCATGTGTAACATATATATTCATACAATGGAATATACCATAATGAGAATAAACATACCATAAACATGCAGTAACAAGTATGAATTTAACTAATGTTGAGAAAGAAAACATTCACATAAGAGTACATAAGATTCTATTTACATAAAGCAAAATAATAGGCAAAACTAATTAGAAACCAGGATAATGGTTACTCCTGGGGTCCAAGGCACTAACTTATGGTTGTTTCTGAGGCTCTGATGGTCTATTTCTTATTCTTGTTAGTGGTTACATGGGTGCTCAATTTGTGAAGATATGTTAAACTATACACTTACAATTTGTGCTTTTGTTTTCTGTATGTACTTCAGTAAACTAGTTATATTGCACTAAAATTTTACATAAGATAAATAGAAAAATCCTATATTAAACTGTTTTTTTAACTCTTATATGTGCTAACTCATATGTAGACAACGTCATTCAATTATTGGCTCTCTTCAAATGCTCACCTTTATTAGCGATTGGTCTGAAAACTCAACTGGAAGGTCATAGCCAATGCATAAGTAAAGAGCACAAAATAGAAAGCAGAAAGGTGAAAAGATTATTGTGCTATAATGAATTAAATACCTCTAGGCCCATTTCACCTCGGGCTACTCTCCAAGCCATTGACCCAGATATTCTTCCACCAAGTTCTCCAGGCTTAGGGGTTTTGGGAGATATAAATTCAACAAGCTCCACAATTATCCTCTGAAGAAGTTCTTTTCTTCTGTTTTCTGACAAAGATATTTGCCTCTGTAATTCATGTTTTAAAAAAGGCATTAAGATTCTGGCAATGTAGAGGTACATCTCTAGATAAAATATACTTAAAACATTTGTATTTTAAAGGAATCTTAAAAGAAGTAACCGACTTTATTTTCAGATATATAATTACTTGGAAAATAAAAGAAACACTGGAAAATTCAAAATTTTATAAAATTTATGTAAACAAATTATTTTATACCCATATTCAACTCTCCATGACCTTTACTGTTCTAGAGTTACACACACACACACACACCCCTGCAGTACTACTGGTAGCTGCTGAGATAGCTCAGCGGTGAAAGTTCTAGCCTCCCATGTGGGAGGAATTCCTATATCATGGGGCCCCACATCCATCTGTGTGGAATGAAACCATGACACAACTAACGATGTGCAACTATGGAGACTGCTCTGGGCCCTCCTCCCTTCCCCTTTCTCTCATCTCTCTCAAACAATAAAATAATTCTTAAAAAAAAAAAAAAAAAGACACAAATTACTTTGATTAATAAGATGTCATACTTTTTATATCAAGTATTACAGATAATGAAACTTTGGTTCACCGAACTCTAAGAGACATGACAATTTGTAAAAAAGCAGGAGTCCTCAAAATTTTCAACAAACAAAAAGATTTAACATATTAAAATATTTTTGCTTGTAAAATAATGCTGTTTAAAGAATCATAGGGTTTAAAAATTGGCTCTTGATTATACAAAAAATTTCAAATGACCTCTCAAAATTGACAAATGCCTATCATATACCTGCTTATTAAGTCCATTAATAGCTTCTCGAAGTACTTCTTCTTTAATCTCAGTTCTTCTGGAGATTACCTCTTCATGTTTACAAGAATATCGCCAAGTGACATCAACCACCTCAAATTATAGAATATAAATATTTAACAAGATTACAACCATTGACCTTAACTTGCAAATAAGACAGAATGGAATTCTTAAATATAACTTTTAAAATTCTATTCTTTGCTTAAAGTTTAAAAACCTGTGAGAAAAAATTGAAGAGAGTGTTTTCTATTAATTTTCCAAAAGATACATTTCCAAAAAAGATTGTGATAAGATGAAATTTTCAGAATATTTAGGCTTTTAAAAATTTATCTATAAATCTTATTTCACAAAATTCAACAAATAAAAACTTTTCCCAATTTTATTGTATAAAAATTTGTATTACAGAACTGATTTTTGACAAAGATGCAAAAACAATTAAATGGAGACAAGAAAATCTTTTAAACAAAGAGTCATCCATAAGCAAAATAATGAATTTCAATCCACACCTTGGAGTACACACAAAATTAACTCAAAATAGATCATAGACCCAAGTGTAAAACTAAAAGTATAAAACTTCTAAAAGAAAACAAAGAAGAAAATCACTGTGGCTTGGGCTAGGCAAAAATTTCTTGGATATAACATCAAACCATGATGCATGAAAAACAAAATGATAAACTAGATTTAATCAATTTCTTCTCTTCAAAAGCCTTTGAGAAAATGAAAAGATAAGCTATAGATAAGGAGAAAATTCTAGCAAAGCATATATCTAATAAAGGACTTGCATCCAGAATATATAAAGAACTTTCAAAACTCAACGATAAAAAAAAAATTTTTAAATGGGCAAAAAGGACATATAAATGGCAAATAAGCACATAAAAAGATGCTTCGTATTATGTCATTAGAGAAATACAAATGAAGAACCACAATGAGATAATACTATTAAAAGGGCTAAAATTAAAAAGTGAGACTATACTAAATGCTAGTAAGCATAAGGAGAAACTGGGAACTCACATATTGCTGGTGAGAATATAAAATATTGGTACAATCACTTTGGAAGACAGTTCAGCAGTTTCTTAAAAAGTTAAACATACACATACCATATGATCCAGCCATTCTGCTTCTAGGAATTTACCAAAGAGAAAAGAAAGTATATGCCCGTATAAAGACTTGTGCCTGAATGTTTATAACAGCTTTATTTAAAATAATACCGTAAACCCAAATGTCTATAAACAAGTGAACAAATACACAAACTATGGTACATCACACAATGGAATACTACTCATTACCGTAATAAAAAGACACCATTCATACATGAAAACAAATGGATGAATCTAAAAATAATGATACTAAATAAAAGAAACCAGACTCTTGCCCCACCAAAAAGAAGATACAAATGCCCCTCAACTTGTGATGGGGGTTATATCCCAATAAATTCACCATTAAGTTGAAAATAGAGTAAGTTGAAAATACATTTAATACTAGCACACTGCATAGAATATTGGTTCTTTATGCTGGTGATCAAATGCTTTACTGGGAGCTGAAGCTCATTTGCCACTGCCCAGGATCACGAGAAAGTATATTACATATCACTAGCCCAGGAAGAGATCAAAATTCAAAATTCGAAGTACAGTTTCTATTGAATACCTATTGTTTTTGCACTATTGTGAAGTTGAAAAATCACATCAAACTTGAGTTGATGGTCATAAGAGGGACCATCTATATACTATATGATTCCATTTACACACAACTCTAGAAATGCAGATTAACCTACATCAACAGAAAGCAGATCCATGGTTGCCTGGACAGGAGCAAGAAGAAGGGATAACAAGGGGACATAAGAAAACTTCTAGGGACAGTGAAAATGTTCACTATTTTGATTTTGTAAAGGTAATTTCATGCCCGTATAAATGACAAAATTTATAAAATTTTACATTTTAAATATATGCCACTTTTATAACTTCAAAAGCTGTCAAAAGTTGCACTTTATTTTTAGAAAAAAGTTTCTCTTATGCCCTACCTCATCTTTAGAAAATGCTATGACATAGGAAAGCTTCTTGCCCCACCCTATTTCATAAAGGAGTGGTTTGTCACAGACATCTTCACATGCATCACAGTGCAGCCACCGCTGCTGAGAAGGAGAATAGACTTCTGTCCAAACATGGTCTACTCAAGTGAGAGACAAAAAAGCAACAAGAAAAAGAAAAAAAAAGTTAAGTTTATAAAACTATGACGACTTTCAATTACTACATATAGACTCCTACAATAAGAATCACACAATTTAGTTAGTTATAGTATCAAAAATTTTAGTTAGTAAGAATGTGCATTCTATGGCACATAGGACTTTAGAACACATTTTCTCTGTCTCTTTGAAATCCTTCAAAATGTTTTTGGAGTATCTCATTTAATGCAGTCAGCTTTAGGATTAATTAAAAGTATTGTGCACTATAATTTTTTTAAAAAGGTGAACATATTGACAATAACATCAAATACATAGGGATCAGCTTGCTCATGTGAAGAAGTTAATGCCACTTTAGAAAATGCAGCCTTTCTCAACCTTTCAGACCCAGAATCAGCAGGGGATCTACCAGAGGATGTTTTGTTATTTATGTTCTATATTTAATTGTCAGAGAACAATGGCTATTAAGTGAAGGTTTTATTATATTAAAAAAACAGAAATGTAAGTAAAACTCTCAGAACAAAAAGTTAGAAACAACTTTTTAACATGTAGACAACACATGAATCATTTCTAAGTAAGGACAATATAAACTTCACATGGCTTTTATTATTCTTTTTGTATATAAGACTTAAGATTACTAAATCTTTTATACTAATCCCTACAAAAATGAAGATTTACATAGTGCATTATCACACATTTTCTTACCCATATAGAAACATCATTGCTAAAATGTCATGGTAAATTATTAATAAAAGAATGTTTATAGTACCAAGTGACTAGGCAAAATGCTAGGTGTACTACAAAAATCTTGTGATCCCCACAAAATAACCTGTGTCATTGGTATTATTGTTATTTTACAAAAGGCAAATGGAAGTTTAAGGCCAGAAAGTATCAGAGAAAATAACAAGCCCGAACTATAAACTCAAATCCTGTGTCTGCAAAGACCTACTTCTCTCTGCTCATACCACATTCCGTACCTGTGTAATCCCAAACATAGCGAGCTTCAAACCCTAAGGCTCGGCAGCACAGTGTAAAACAATTGGCCCACTCGCCACACCGTCCACATCTTGTTTCCAAAAGCTTCTCAGGATTATTATACCTGGTTTAAAATAACAAAGCTTTGATTCATGATCAAAAAAAAAAAAATTAAAAAAATAAATTATATTACCTTTGTGCTAAACAGTAATACATCTTAATTTCATATTCTTAATGATTAAAAGAGGCTAGAATATGAGGCATCTTTGGTAAAAAATGATTAAATAGTGGTATAGCCTTCAAGGAGTTTATAGAGAAGAAATTTACACAAATAACTTTAGTACATGGAAGAATGTGATACAAACCATAAAAGAGGTCAGATTTAGTGTATGGGAGACTGGTTGGGGAGGAAAGCTTGCATTAATATTTGATCTGGACCCTGAAGGACAGGATTTGCACAGGCAGATATTCTCCAGGAAATCTGCTATGAGAATTAGTATTACTCTAACAAGTGGTATAATTAGCTCATTGTATTTAAAAGGTAAACAACTCTAACAGAGCACTCTATGAAGCTCTTAACGCTTAGCTGAATTCAATTTTACTTAAAATATTTTATTTTTTTTAAATCATTTTGATTAAAATTTTATTCTTCCGAACTACTTAAAGGTGTTGGCCAATTTGGAAGTTGTTTTCTAAAAGATGTTTGCAATGTCTTCAATGATAAAATGATCATAAAACTAGAGAACACTAAATTTTGTATACTGTGTTGAGAAGGACTTTAAGCTGACAGGAAAAGTGTCCCAGCTGAACAGAGACATTGGCCATGAGTGTGGGAGGGAAGAAAACAGTACATGAACTGGCTTTGCAATGACAGGTTTGTCTTAAGCAGATGCTCCTTTTTCCGTGTGTGTGTGTGTGTGTGTGTGTGTGCGTGTGCGTTTCTTTCCTTTATGTATTTTTATTTTAAAAATACATATGAGAGAAAGAGAGAAGGTATAAATGAACACTTATACTCCATCAAGCTTAAAATATAGTACATTAGAAATACCTGATACCTGATAGTTTATCCCAATTGTCCCCTCTCCACTACCCACTTCAAATGTGGATAACTACTATCTTAAATTTGGGATTTATCAAGGCCTTATTAGTTTACTAGATTTGTATGAAGCCCACTTTTCCAAGCTTTATTTTTTCTATTGGTTTTTAACTTAGCAAAGAAGTCATATAGAATGCATTTTGAGACTATGTTTCACAATAATACATTTCTGATATTCATCCATGTTGGCACAGGTAGCTGAAGTTTACCAATTTTCACTGCTACATAGTATTTCATTTTATTATTATGCCATAATGCAAAACAATGCCCTACAAAGAATCTTTTACATGTCTCCTGGTATAAGAAAATGCCAAATTGTTTTCCAAAATGGTTGTATCAATTTACAATCTAAACAGAAGGGTAGATGAATACTCTTATTCTCTCTCTCATATCCACACAAATACCTCATATATCATCAGATTAATTTTTTTTGCCAAATTAATATAAAATATCTTATTGTAGTCCTAACATGCAGTACTGTGATTGCCAATAGGGTTGAATATTATTTTCATATTTTTCCAAAATTGTAATGAAATTCTGTCAAATGTCTATCCTTTTCATTTGTGCATTCTTCTATGTGGTTGCTCGTTATTTTCTTCCGGGCTTTTACCAATTCTTTATATGTTCTGGATTTAATACACATTGTGACACAATTCTGTCAGACAACATGTTAATATTCTTTTCCATTGTTTTATATTTCCTTCTCATCTTATTTACGTATAACAATTCTTTATATATTTTAGATATAAATCTCATGTCATTCATATGTTGAAATATCTTCTTCTAAATTGTGCATTTTCCCTTCCTTTATGAAGTCTTTAAATTATAATTTAAATTTTTCCAATAGATTATTGATTTTATCTTGTTTTTTTAAAATTATGTTTATTTTCCAGTTACAGTTGACATTCAATATTATTTTATATTAGTTTCAGAGGTACAAAATACTATTTAGACATTTATATAATTTACAAAGTTAAATAAATTTATAATTTAGGTAATGAAATAACTGAAAATAGTTATAAATTTACACTAAGAATTAGAAGAGCAGAATTAGAACATGCTATGCCTTCATCTTCTATACTACTTATGCCAAGTTGAACGACCAGTATGGACTCTAATTAAGTGTTCATTCACCATTCCACTCCTATACAGAGACCCACTAACAGTAAAACAGCAAATGTTTAGAAAGGTAAAGAATAACACTTTGTATAAATATCTTTGTTAGCCTTATCAATTTATAGCCAACTGTCTAGAAAGAATTTATGAGAGGAATTTAATTATGTATATCTTTTATCTTCAAAGTGCCTGTGCAAATGTATTGAAGAAATAACATGTACAAATACAAATTTTAGATAATTATTGGATTCTGTTTATCCTCTATTATGATTATAACAGGGATGGTTCCTAGTTAGGAAAAAACCAAGTCCCTAAGCCTCCAAAATAAGGTATTTCAAAAACTTGATATCTTTTCTTGCCTGATGATACAACCAAACTTTACAAACATTATCCATTAGGAAAATCTGAAGAGGCTTGTAAATTAAAGGATGAAAAAACTTCATTGAAAAGTTCAAATTTCCTTAGCTTAAAATTTAGAGATATGGGGTATGTTAGGATGGGCAGGGAAGGCACCTAATTGAAACGAAGTTTTGTAGTTTAAAAAAAAAAAAAAAAAAGA
>PVKE010032206.1:0-18614 GCA_004027555.1 Craseonycteris thonglongyai
GGTGGGCGGGTTGCGGAGAAGGGAGCATTAGGAAGGACCTAAGGAAACTTTTGGGGGGAATAATGTGTTCATTATCTTGAATGTGGTGATGCTTTGTTTTATATAAATTATACTAAAATTGAGCTCTTAAAAATGACATTTTGGGGAAAAGCCGGGACGGCTCAGCGGGTTGAGCGCTCGCTTTGAGGCCATGAGGACCAAGGATCGAATCCCGGCTCCGGCCCAGGCAGGACCCACGTGCTGAACTGGGGAGTTCCCCCAGTTCGGTTCTCTAACTGTCTCTGTCTCTGTCTCTCTCTCTATCTGTCAAAAAGTAAAATAGAAATAACTATGCACTGAAGACAAAAAGATAGTTTCTCTCTATAAATGTGAAAAGATAAAAAAAAAAAAAAATGACATTTTGGTGAGATTTTTCTCTTCCCTGCTTTGTCTTCTCCTAGTCGTGACTTTGGCCAGGTAATAAAATCCATCAGAGGCAAGTCAAGTGCTTTTCTACAGTATGTGAAGAACCAAGGGCAACAGTTTATTTTTAAAAATAATGTTAATAACACCTATAATAACACCTGTGGGCATGTATGTATATTTCATAAATTGCTCATGGTTTCTATAGTCTTATGAAGTTGTGCATAAAGTTAAGTTTTACTAAACAAACCATTTTACCGTTGCCTCGCATTCTCTGTGGTGGAAGAATGCTTATACTCATCTCTATTCTTGCAACATAATGGGACAAAAGCAAACACAGGTCACATGAACATTTCATTGGACATGATAGCACTGCCAGAAGCCTGTCTAAAATGGACTCATGACTACCTAATACCATGTCCTCCCATGAAATAAATTCTGATGCAGTAATGTCTGTGGCTGGCCCTGGTTTTTCTTTCAAATTTAGTTGCTAAAAATGCAGCAGGAACATTCAAAAGACTTCAGAGAGTCACTGGAATCACACAGGTCATTTGACATTTAGGAAGATTTAGCTAAAGTGTCTTCAGTATGATTGTTCAGGTCTAGGGAAATCTTCAGTGATTACTAAATTTGCTATATTCCCCCCCCCCCCCCCCCATAAGATAAAAACAAATGAAAAGATTAAGGTAGCTTTGCTACCACCTTTGAGCTACACTTAACATGAAATGACAAAATGAGATCTCAAACAGGTTTTGAGGCAGCCCTGCCCTCCTAACACAGGCATGCACCTTGTGATAACACACCCCACGGGGCTGGACACCAATGAAAGGCGAGGCAGAGCTCAGTAAGCGTGACAGCACGATTCTCAAGTATGGAGGCCTGGACTTTACAAGCAGCAGCAGCAGGAGACCTTCCTCAAGCAGGCCTGCCCGGGGTTTGGTAAGGACGAGGCTAACTGGAGGGCCCTGCCCCATTTTGGGCAAGGTGGCAGGGGCTGCTGAGAAGGAGAGCTGTTGTTCATAAGCAAGGATCAGGTCGTCTAGGAAATAAGCAAGCCGGACGACTCTCACCTGCACCTACAACAGAAAGCGCTTGTCTGCAAGCTTGCTTGACCCATTCATCTTCTGTGGATCGCTGAAGAGGTAATGAGGTCAGCACCTCTTCATCCAAAATGCTATTTTAGGAAAAACTATGCACAGTAAAAAGCCTGGTCAGGTCAGCGCCAGTATGAATCCTGGTACCCTCTTGATCCATGAAAAACTCAAGGTTTGGGAGAAAACAGATTTCCACTCCTGTGAGAAAGTAACATTGCCAACACGAAAAACAGGAATGAGTAGATAAATGGTGAAAGCAGGTTATAACACAATAGCCATGTTACTGTAAAAATCATTTCCATCTCATGAATGCCTAATTATCTTCTTTTTCGTTGCTATTCTAAAATTAGCACTTATTTAGAGATAGAAACATTAAGAAAGGACACAGGGGGCTACTACAATTTTAGCAATGAAAGGCTAGCCTCCTCATTTTCTAGATTTGATTTCAGGTCTTAAAAACATATATGCCTTTCTAAATTTAAATGACACCATAATGGCATAATTTAAACTTTAAGTAGGTAAGATAAATAGATGGGGACTGAACATAGCATGTTTAATTTAAAACTTAAGTGTTCTTTTTTTCCTAGGAAATGAACAAAATTAAACTTGCTCAATAATTTAAAATGCTGTATTTTATTTTTAGTACTGTAAGTTTTATGTTGGGTGAGGAGTTTTTCATACAATAATGTCCACTCTAAATGCTTTCAGAAACCTTTGCTAAGTGGTGGTACTAGCCCACCACCACCATATTGGTGATCCAATCGCTTGGAATGTTATTCCAAAATGTTCCTTTTTCACTTGCCATAGTAAAAGTCATCTAACATTACTTTTCCTGTCCCTGTCAGCTTTCACAATATTTCCACAATCTAATTCAATTAGCTTGGTATTTAGCAATATGAAAGTTTTAGAATTATTTGAGATTTAGTTTTTGTGTCTCCTTCTTGAAAAATTTAAATAAAAAAATTTTTTAAGTGTTCTAGCTATGAACCTTTAAGTGCTACAAATTTACATTTCTCTGTTCATAAGAGAGCTTTGTTTATTTAGGTTTTTAACCTTTAAGCCAAACCCTATTCGTGATAAAAATTAGTTTACTATTTTTGCAATGGTTTTACTATAAACTACTAAAGATTATTGAAACGATTATGTATATGTTATTTAGTTCTCTAAATCTAGAGTACAACTTATTCTAAAGTACTTTCTATCCCCATTTCTCCTTATCTCATAATTCTGCACTTTTTTAATCCAAATATTGATGGCTCTCAGAAATTGTCTTGTTCAAGAGCTTGTGTATGTTTTGTCTAAATCATCTCTCTCCACTTGCTCACCCCTTGGACCCCAAACACATACACATACATGGAAGCTCCATTAACAAGGACCATTGCCAGGCAAATACATATTACTTAATAAACATTAAGTGACTGAATAAATTATCTAGATTTAGTTGCCAAAGACATTTAGAACATTCGGTAGAATTACATTACTTGTTTTAGCTCTATGACTTCACAGATATTTTTACATAGATTAGGATTAGGATTAAGTGGAATGTTTGAGAGCCCTGAATTAGTCAGTTCATTTTGTAGCTCTAGAAATGAAGGCTAATAGATGTCCAATCACTTTGTCCAGAATCTTAGTGATGGGACCAGAATAACATCCAGTCACTTGACTTCTAACCCAATGACTTGCTTCCTATGAGTTAATTTGCTAGTGAAATCTGCTCAACATTTTCTCAAAACAGAATAAAACCATGCTCTCCTGATTTTTCTCTTTTTCTTTGTTATAGTTGTAATGTCTTTTTAAATTTAAAAACCACAGTTATAAATGCTCTCACTTCCTGCCTTTCAGGTACCTAGTACTTCCCAGAACCTGTCGTCATCACCAGGGGCCGGGTGTGCTTTAAGGGAAACAGTGTCTGGTGGCCACAGAGATATAAGTAGCTTTGATTACTGTGTAGGACATAGAAATCTGCCTATTCATAGCATCAGAAAAGTGAGCACATAACGCAATACGTAGGTGATGCAATGTCGATTTGTACATCTGGAAACTAATTGTTACCAACCAATGTTACCCCAATACATTTAACAATAAAAAAGAAAAAAAGAAAGAAAAGTTCCAATAACAGAAGAAACAAAAAGAAAGAAAGAAAGAAAGAAAGAAAGAAAGAAAGAAAGAAAGAAAAGTTCTACATTAAGATACATATTTCAGGAAGCGTGTGCTGACCTTACTCCACACACCTCTTTCCACAGAAGCCATCAGATACTCTATAGAACAAACACCACAGAACACACTGGAAAATGCTGATTTGGGAATTTTTAGAACAGTTTTAAAAATGTATTACAAAATGTTGTTCTTCAAAATATTTTCTGAACTTACTTCTAGCCCTCCTATGTAATTATAATACTTATTTCCCTTATTCTCACTATTTAATTATATTCTCACTTACTAAAATATAACTAAATATAACACATATACAGGGTACCTGACCTTATATATATAGAAAATTAAGGTTGATTTACTTTCTCTCTTTGCACCATTATTTTAAAATAAAACAAAAACAAAAAAAATGTGTTCTTTTCTATAGGGAAAATTATGGCCAATATATGATTTTGACCCATAATGCTTATTGTTTGACTTTCCAGTGAGTTAAGTAATTCCTAATAGTCCTGTGGATCATTTACTTAGAAATGCTGGGGGGCTGTCCACAAATATCCAGCCACATAACCATTCTCATTATAATGACAATGGCTAGGTTTTATCCAGACCGCCCTGATATGTGTGTGTGTGTGTCTGTGTGTGTACGTGCACACACACATTTTCTATTTCTTTATATACATATATAAGCATTTTCCATTTATTTATACATATATAAAGCATTTTCGAAGTAAATGATCCACAGCAACATTAGGAATTATATAAATATATAAATACCTATATCTATATAGATCCTAATAATTCCATTTATTTAGTTTCCCTTGAAGTAAGTGGTAAACAAAGTAATGGATTTTGAAGAAGACAGGATTTCCTCTGAAAAGAAATTTAAACTTAATGAGGTTTGTTCTGAAATTGCTCTAAACCATCTGTCCACTCTTTGGATCCAAGCAGATAATCTTCTTTTTTGAATCTTAAAAACAGCATTTAAAAGAAGTGACTTGTTCCTGAAGAAAATCCAATACCATAGCATCGTGTAAACCAGGAAGCCTTCCCAGAGGCCATGAAGGGTCCTCACCAAGCCTGGCTTCCCCTTGGTCATGACCTTCCTGCTCCCCTGCTCACCAGTGGCCAGCACCGCGCCGGACCTCGGCTTTCTGATGAGGTCACTGGGTCTGTCACTCTGTTTTTCTAGGATGTGTGGCATATTGATGAAAAAATAGAAAAGAAAAGGGAGCTGACCTTTGAAAGACAGTACAGATAAGTGATGGGTTTTCAAATTAAATTTCTGACAGCTTAGAGATTTAGTGAAAATTAGAATGAAAAGAACACCACCAAAAAAAGTAAATAAATAACCCCAAACAAACGAAGTTCCAGCTTTTTAGAAGTGCCTTTCATCTTGTGTGACATATTCTCATCAGAACTTCGGCATGTCGGCCAGCGCCTTTGATGTGGGATGTAAAACAAGACAGCCCATCTTGTTAACTGGGGAGAAACGACCTTCACTGCTTGGCAGATGATTACTTGTAAACATCAGTCAAGTTAATACGGTTACATTTTCACTTCACAAGTTGGCTTTGCATTGAGAGACAAGGGATGAGAGACAGAGACAGAGAGAGTGCGGTGAGCACACACTATGGACTGAATTACGTTCCACCCCAAATTCACATGTTGAAGCCCTAACCCCCAGCGATGGGGCTTTGGGGAGATGGAGTTCAAGAATGTCATGAGGTGGAACCCCCGTGAAGAGAACAATGGCTTTATAAGAAGAGGATGAGAGAGCCTGCTTGCCCTCTGCCATGTGAGGACACAGAAGGCGGCCGTCTAGAACGCAAGCCAGGAAGAGGCCCCTCACTAAGAACCAAGCCAGCAGGCACCTTGATCTTGGACTTCCAGCCTCCAGACTGAGATGGAACTGTCTGTTGTTTAAGCCACCAAGCCTGTGGCAAGCAGACTAACACCAACGGGCAGATAAGGCAAAAGGCAGAGAGAAACTTTCTCGCCTGTCTTTTTAGTGACCTACTTCCTGTTTGTCAAAAGCCATATGAGTTGGCAGCAGCAATGCAAACAATGGTGTGTATGGGTTTGGTATTCTGTTCAAATTAGATTTCAGTTTTTCCACTAAAGAAAATAAGGGAAAAATTTATGGTATTAACATGTCAGGAGTCCTGTTTGCTCATGTACATTCAATCTCTGTGATCAGCTGCAGCCTGGTATCCAAGTGAACCTTGAAGGTATTAGATATAACATCCTAGGGGAACTGGCCTAAGGCCTAATCATGAATAAGGGCCAGATAACCAACACTGGAAGCTGTAATTCCACCCCATACCTGGGAAAGCATTTACAAGAACTATGAAAAAGAGGGAATAGTTAACACCAAGGTTTCAATGATGAATCACTCACATTCTATATAGTGCATGACGAAATAAAAAATAAAAAACCCAAAATCATCTTACCAAATAAATCTTGCAATATTCCAAAGGGAAGCTCAAAAGAATATTTATGAAATTATAGGTCAGTAGATAAATTATGTAGCCTCAAAGAACATGCTGTTTCTTCTGTAATGTTTGTCAATTTATAAGTTGATTCAACAGATCTAACTTTAATTTATAAAAAAATCAAATCATCCCAAATTTGTGCTCTTTTTTTCCCTCAACCACATAAAATATATGCTTTAAAAGTTACATGTTGGGGAAGCTGGGATGGCTCAGCAGGATGAGTGCTCGCCTTGCAGCCCCAAGGTCTGAGGATTGAGTGCGGATCCCGACCCCAGCCCTGGCCCCGGCCCGTGAGGACCCATATGCTGAACTGCAGTGGGCTTCCCATGTGGTGTGTGTGTGTGTGGGGGGGGGTGCAGTTTGGTTACTGCTGGGGAGAGTTTTCATGTAGGAGGCCCCCAGTTCAGCCCCTGGCTTGCAGGGGCCTGCCTTCCATGCGGGAGACCCCTGGCCCAGTTCCCGCCCTGCGTGGCTCCTTATGGAACAAAACTATGTCCAAAAAACTAATGATGTTCAACTATGAAAACTACTCTGGGCCCTCCCCCTTCTCTCTCTGTGTGTCTCTGTAAAAAAAAATATTTTTTTTAATTAAAAAAAGTTACATGTGGTAAATTTAAGAATTTAGCTCTATGAATCATAAAAAACAAATTTCTATAACTCAAAATATGATCATGCTCAGTGACAGTAGTTAAGAAAATAATAGTAAAGCACGAAGGCAATTTGAGGGAAAGGAGATTAACTATCAGTCATTTAAAATAACTAATACAGTCTACGAGAGTGAAAACTGAATACAAACAAAGATCAATTTTATCCAAACTAATTCTTTTTTTCTCACTGACATCGCTCTTTCTTTTAGGCTAGAAGAAAATTCTGTCAGATGAAGTAGAATAATCTGTAGGCTATTTTAAGTATTGGGTGAAAATATTAGACAGCAGCAAATTTATGTTCAAGCACATATTCAGGCCCATGAGTAAGCCATCCCTAACCCAATGGAAACATTATTCTATGAAAATTTTCCTTGCTCACAATTAAAATGATCTCACCGCAGAAAATTGTTTGCACTTATGGGAAGCTGTTCTAGACAACCAGTACTGCACAGTGAGGTCCATGCCTGACAGATCACTCAAAGCACACTGTGAAAAAGCCCTCATTTAAACTCCTTTTACGCCACTTTAATTCAATCTGGTTTCTATGTTGAAGCTGAAATTCTGAGTTACCACTAACCCACTTTTTAAATGAAAAGCTTTATTTGTCTATGCAAAGCCATATCATCTTCAAGGCAGTCTATACTTTAAGGTACCTCCAGTTAGTAGCTAATGAATGTACCTATTTGGAAATTCTGTCTCTTTTTCCATATTAACCACAGAGAACTTGGCAGCACAAAAATAATGAGAAAGCTCCTTTCATTTCTTTGCCACGTTTTATGCTTCCCCCCGGCTCCCACCCCAGAGGTAAGCAAAGATGTCATCATTGTTCACTATTAACCTGTGAGTTAAAAGAAATATTTTAAAAGGCTATTAAAATGCATATGTGATGCGTGTGCACTCAGGAACATGGTTATTACTGTTAAATACCACGATATAAAGTTACAGTCCTGCTGGGAACAGCCCTGCTGGCCTCTCTCTGGGAACCCCAAGACTGTCAGGCTCCACCCACCGTCTGCCCAGCCATCGCTGGGGGCTGCTTATGAGACTGGGAATCTTTTTTATTTATTTATTTATTTATTTATTTATTTATTTATTTTATTTTTTGACAGGGAGAGAGAGAGATACAGAGACAGAGAGAGAACTGAACTGGGGGAGCTCCCAGTTCAGCATATGGTTCCGCACGGGCCGGGGCCGGGATTCGATCCCCGGTCCCCGGCGCTGCAAAGTGAGCGCCCAACCCACTGAGCCATCCCGGCTTCCCCGAGACTGGGAATCTTAAGAGACAAGGCCACGCCTGCCCCTGCCCGGCAGGTGAGCAGGGCACTCCCCCAGCTCCGTACCCACAGCTGTGGTGCAGAGGAGCGCGCAACTGGGCCCATGTCTCACTGCCCTGAGACCTGGGTGTGCGACGCCCTGACACTCCCCTGTGGTTGCAGGGGCTGCTGATGGCTGTGCAGTGTGTTTCCCGGGGCTTCGCCCTTGGCCAGCAGTCCTAACTCCCCGCTTTGTAAGGAGGGTGAAATCAGATTCCAGCCTGGTGACACGGTATAGGCAGACATCACAGCTGTGACTCAAGAATGTAAATAACTGGTGCTGTGTGTCTCCAAAAACCACCACCAGGGCACTTCCCTAAGGCGTTGCTCTGTAAGACAACAGCGGACCCACCTCTTCTATTATCCTGAGCTGTTAATTGGATGATTCTTTTCAATCAAATTTCTAGAGTTGCCAGCGGTTTCATAATATAGGAACCTGTCTTTTCAACTCCCGTAGCAATGTTCAAACAAAAGGAATCCCAAACCTTTCTTCCTTGTGACTGTAATTAACCCCCGAATAAAATGTCCCCAATATTAAAAAGGCATCTACATTAGCAAGCGGGAGGCCAGAAGAAAAGTGTTTGAAACATCAAAGGAGGCTCTCAAAACGCTCTTTCAAGTGGAGAAAGTCCCAAGCTCAGCACCTTATCTTGAAAGCTCACAGTGGTTAGAGAGTGTCCCTTAAAGGATTACCTTAACACTCTGTGGTCTGTAATTTATACCAAAAAAACAGCTGGACGACACATGTCGTTAGAGGGGGCAAATGGGGTCTGGAAGTGGGAGGAGCTTAAATGGTAAAAATGAGCCAAGGTTCAGACACAAAGGCATGTGTGGACAAACAAACAAACAGGAATGTGATAGTTGGTGGCCAGTTTACAGAACGCCATCTGTTACTCCTATTCCCTAAGGCAACCAGCCATCAAGGCAGAAGAAACTCTAAGCCCTAAGGCATTTTCTAGACTATAAATCTCTTTTCTCTGCCAATATGTGGAACAGCATTTTCTTTGGCTAAAAACTGTTCAGGTCCCCAGTTTTCTAAATATACCCTCCAGAATGTTTTCTTTTTTATAGTTGTGGCTCATTGTTGTTTATTTTGATCAGTGACAAAATAAATGCGGGCTCATTTAACATAATAAACAACCATTTAAGTGTGTAAAGTGAAAACTGAAGTCCCATTCAATTCCAGGTAGTCTCCTCCCTGACTGACTGGCTGGCATTGAGGGGCCTCGTGTTGGGGGGCAGAGGGAGGGGGTCACTGAGCAGTACAAGGAGGGCACAGGGCACATATTCAGGAACGTGTAGGGGGACAGAGCCGGATTGCGTAGGATTATAAAGCACTTTTCTAGAGCGTTCAGGGGAGCTAAGGATGTTATGGAGTCTGCGTAGGATGGAACCGAAACCAGACTGCCTTTTATTGCTGTAGAATTTGATGGCTTTGGGGGCTGAAAACCAGTAATTTCCATGTCGACTGCGATCAGGACTTAGAATTATGGTTATTTCCTGAGACACAACTACTGTTGGAGACACTGAAGGTCAAAAAGCTACTTTATGTTACATTCTCCTCTCTGCGATTCTCGTGGAATTGTCATAACAATAGCACAGAATCTCACATTTTCCACTCATAACTGGGTGAGTGGTGACAGGAAAGCTTACCAAAGGCAAGCTGACGCCTAACCGAGATTATGGAACATTTATAAACAGAACGTTAAGAGACGGGCAAACGTATGCCCTCTAAACAGAGATAACCGGAAGCTGCTAGCTCATCACACACCCCTAACTCTTCACGTTAAGTATTTTCTCCAGTGAAAATAGTCTGTTAGGCCACCACGCAAGTGGTTTTTCTCAATGTGATTGCCAGACACTCCTGGTCCTTCTTCAGGTGGCTCCCTACTCTAATTCTTCTGGTCGCCAGCACAGTTAACTTCAAGACTAGAAGAAAACATCAATATGAGTTTCTCCTTTAGCAATTGGTTCAGTAATGAACACCCGCTCTTATCAATCCTGTCCCGTTTCACAGAATTCATTTTATTTCTGTGAACTTCACAGAGCTAAAAGCTACACTGGAGTCAAATTGCTGGTCACAAAGGTAATGTACAGAAGGTCAAATCAACTTGTAATACTATTTCAGTCTGGCTTCAGAAACTAACTCTAATATGTATACAAACACAAACACACAAACAAAAAAGAACAGAACACTGTTTGGATGAACTTCTCCTGACGATGCATTTATATTTAGTTGGCAAACCCCATGTAATTATGTCTACGGTCAAGACCGCACACTGAAAAGACAGTTTTAGAAACGGAAGAGCTGGGCGTGTGCCCCTAGTATAGAAGATTCTGCTTCTAGGAAATACTGCTCTGCTTGAGCACATTTTCTGGACGATGAAAAGCTCTCGGAGCCCTAATTTTACCCTTAAACATCAGGTGTGACTCTCATAGTACCCACTATCTTTTGAAAATATTTGGCTCATTATCAAATCGGTGTGGATAATGAAACTGTATACATTCTACAAAGTATTAACCATTTGTATAGTTCAGCATCCGGTAAAGTCAACTAAATTAAGTGTCTTATTTACTCACAGAAAAATAAAAAAGCCAATATTAATACATTTGTTTCAAATTAAAACTGACAGTCTATTGGGTTCATAATTTAAACGTATTTCAGGGTTCTTTTAGTCCTCCAGGTAGAAGCCACAGATGAACATCACATTCAAGAAAACGAGGAACTGACAAGAGAGAAGTGGATGATATTTTAGGAGAACTCCTCTGTTCCTTAGTAACTGAAAGATGCACATAGCCCTCTTCTCCTGCAAAGCCTGTCTGTATTTTGCATAGAAAACTCAGAGAACAAAAGGACTGAGACATTGCGTTAAGGACTTGGAGGTGTTCTATCTCAAGACTCATTGTGAGAAAGCAAATGTCCTTGTTATTTGGGTCAATCGGTGTGGGGACTTTATAGTTAAAGCTTCCTAACCAGGTAATCTTGTGCTTGACATTCATAAGGAAAAACAAAACAAAACAACTCATGGACACAGTTAATAGTTTAGTGGTGCACAGAGGGTAAGGGCAGAGGGAGCGGGGAGGAGGGCAGGGGCATCAAATATATGGTGATGGAAGGAAAACTGACTCTGGGTGGTGAGATCATAATGCAACACATAGACGATGTATTGTAGACTTGTACTCCTGGACCCTATGGAATTTTACCAAACAGTGTCCCCCCAATAAATTGAATGGAAAAAAACAACAACAAAAAAAACAAGATGCCTCCCCCATATTTCCGTATTAAAAAGCTTTACTAATAAAAACTATAGGCACAGATTGGGTGGGTTGCCCTCTGTTCTGCCTGTGGGGTGGACCACCTCACAGTAAACTATTTTCATTTTGCAAAAGAAAACAAGGAATAAAGGAGAGACACGGCACAGCCTCACTTATTATCCTCAAATGGCCACCTTCTCTTTTGGGCTTGTAACTCCTAAAATACATGTTTTTTTTGTTTTTGTTTTTCTAGTAAGAAGGCTTTTTGTCCTCCATATAAAAAGCTTACCAGCTAAGTTCACTGGAATTGGAACATTATTTTATTTCCTCACTTTTTTGATATGATCTTCAGCTTGTGACTGAGTCTTCTACTTTCATGCTTGTGGGTTTTTTTTTTTCCTTCTGTCAGTAATGATCTTTTGTGACAAGGTACATTCACCTTGTTGACCTTTTCAAATTCAGGTTTTCTGTCCTGTTTTGTTATTTTAATATAGTGAATGGAGAGAAAAAATGGCATAGTACTTTAACATAAATGTATCTGAAGGCAAATGGTAAGGACACAGGATTAAGGAACTAAAGACATTTTAAAAATATCCTTCTTTGTTCCATCATTATATTGAAGTCAAGGAGACAGTTTCCCTTCCCTAAGTGACATTTCCCAGATGCACAGAAGGTGCTGGAAAGTACTGTTGATCCCATTAAGATAACGTAATGGTTACAGTAATTTGGGGGAGGGAGGGGAACACGTGAATTTATTCACATGTATTTCTCGGAGAAATAAGCATATAAAAGGGAAAGCTGGTGCAAAGCCAAAGTGAAATTCTCTTTTATTTATTCTATACAATATTTTTCTGTCCAGCCTATCAAAAGCAGTACAAATGAATATAATTATAGCAACTAATTGAGCTCTCAGCATTTCTAGAATAGATGTTCATGCTTTGGCAGCCTGGTGGTAGCTATTTGGGATATTAATAGTTCACAGAGTCCTATAGGAACTCTTGTCTCTGGAAAAATCGTTTAGTGAATGACACCGAAGGCCAACAGCTCGGCTCCTGGGTGACACTGAGCAGAAGGCTCTGAGCGTGGAGACAGCCATGCTGAACCTGGGGGCCTACCGGGCGCTTTGTGTCCACGGCTGCCCACTCCCCCACGGCCGACTAGCACGCGCGAGCTCTCGGGCCCACAGCCGTGACTCGGCATCAGGCTTCCTGACCCAGGCCCGCGCGGGCCCACACAGATGGCCACGCGGGGAGGGTGCGTAATTCCATGCTTGGGGCGGAATAATCATCGGTGTGCTTTCCGTCCATTTGTTCTGCATGTGCTCCTAGGAGGGGCAGGGGCAGTTCAGAGAAAAGGGGGCACAGCTAAGCGTTCCTGTATTATTTCAAGCAGTTCAGCTCTGGGCCCAAACCCAAATGCTCATGCCACAAACCAGCGCCCCACAGGGAACAGGACCGTCCCACTGAGAAGGCGGTTCAGTGACCAGGTGCTGCTAATGACGCGTGTCCCTTGGTGACTCACGGCCCACCCCATGCAGCTCTGTGAGTTCTGACTGCCAACACAGAGGCTTGTCCTCAGACACTTATTACAGCCGAATTCTGGGGGCAGAAATGTGGGATCTGGGTGCTGGCTCTCCTCTCACTTGATAATGGTGTGACCATCAGTATAAGTCACTTACCGGTTCTGGCCTCAGTTTCCACATTTATAAAAAAAAAAAGAGAGAGAGCAAGAATGTTACCTACCTCATAGGTTGCTATGAGGATCAAATAAATGAACTCAATAAAGGGGTTGCTCTAGACCAGGGGTGTCAAACTCAATGAAAACACGGGCCATTTGGTGCAACAGGCAAGATGCACACGGGCCACATCACATTTACAAACATCGCCGGAATGGAGTCAGCGCATTTATACACGCCCACAGGCCCCCAGGAAAGGCGCTGGGCCACGTGTACACTCATCTTCAGTAGTTAAAGGGTTCACGAGGGAATTGTGTATATGGTATTGCCTCCATCTCCCCTAAGCGCTATTTTCTTCATAACCATTTTTTTTTTATTTTCATTTTATTTCAGGGCATTGTGGGCCGCAAAAAATGACCTCGGGGGCTGCATGTGGCCCGCGGGCCGCCAGTTTGACACCCCTGGTCTAGACCAAGCTTGTTTAACCTGTGGCCCATGGGCCACAAGTAGCACAGGATGGCTTTGAATGTGGCCCAACACAAATTCGTAAATTTTCTTAAAACATGAGATTTTTTTTTTTTTAAGCTCATCAGCTATCCTTAGCGTTAGTGTATTTTATGTGTGGCCCAGGACAATTCTTTTTCTTCTATTGTGGTTCAGAGAAGCCAAAAAGTTGGACACCCCTGCGCTATAACTTTCTTGACGTGGGCCTATCACGACACCTGTAAGCTCTTCAGGAACAGCCAGATGCTGTCAGAGGCCTTTTATCCCACCCTCTTGGAAGCTGGGAAAATGCTGGAAGCCACTCCATTCTTTAGAACGCCTGAAAGACATGTTGGTTTCCTTAATTTTGTTTCCTACTTTCTTGCCCTTCGGCATATTGACCCAGATCGTCTGTGAGAGACAGCAAGGATGACAGATTTCACGTATTCTCTGCAGCCGTTGAAAATCTTTGGCTAAAGATTTGGCTGAAGCCTGCGCCAGGCAGCCATGACTGTGGGAGCGGTTCATCATTTCTTAATTGCCTATTTGCATGCAAGACTCCAGGCCACAGACATCAGGAAACTTCCCAGAAATCTGCCCCTGTGGACTCGGAGACATGCTCAGCTACTGAGTCCCCACCACGCTCCCGTCATTGAGCTGAGTTTACTCACATATGTTGCACATTGAATCCTCACAACTTTGTAAACTAGATCATTATCTCCATTTTACAAGAACAAGAATCACAATTTAGGAAGAGGTTTGGGAAGGAAAATTAGAAATCTGGTCTAGCTGACACTAAAGCCCACGATTTTTTTTTATCACACGGTTTTGAAGAATCATTTCAGAAAGAAGCAAAAAGAATCTGAGCTGAAAAAATATTGAATATGTAAACTAAAGGTTCCCTGGATATGTTAATTTTGTTTACTTGGCTGCTAACTACTGGAAGAGTAGGCAATTATCTGAACATACACCAGACAGCTTTATCAGAAGTATTTTTTTTTTTCAGGTCAATTCCCTTATCTAGCCCAAGGCAGAATTAATAGATAATTAATAGATCTCTAAGAGACTCCATCTTAGGAGGAAGTATGTTTACTTAGTGACAAGTCATAAGATACTAATAAATTTAACAGTGTATTTTGAAATAACAGTATCAAAATGTTTGAAATAACAATGTATTTTGAAAAATAACAATTCAAATGTTCAACCATGTGTGAGGAGTGGTATAATAGCTACTTCCACTGAGCTTCCATTTATAATTGAATTTCACAGAAAGATTTGTTTTCTTCTGAGAAAAGAATTGTCTTGGTTAGCTAAGATGAATTTAGCCATTTTTAAAGTTTACAAGTTATTGGCCACTAGCAGTATTATTTTGTGTGTGCTTGTTGAGTTATTACACTACAGTTCTTGGTTTACTTGTGTGTTAATAAGTAGCATGTTTTTGACCTTTCACATTTGACATCACTGACTGCCCCTTAATTACTGAAATGAACCCCACTTACTTTCTTTTCTAATATTGGCAACTGGTTGTTTTTTTTCACTTGAGAATTTTAGAAACTAAAATGTCTAACTGTTTTACTTCTGTGAATTAGGAATTTTCACTGGGATTGTAACAAAAAGACAGTATTAGGCAACACTGAAGACCAACTTGCTAGGCAACATGTCCTTTGTAGAAGGGCTTATAGAGTTTTAACACTTCTGTGACATGTCCTCTGCTCCTGGTTACAAAGGGGAAAGATGCATCTAAAGAAAAGGACTACATACTTGCCGTCACAGACCTTCAGGGGTGAGCGGAGGTGTTAAGCAGGCAGAACCTGAGGGTTGGCAGTTTCTAAATGGCAGATTCAGCCACGCACTGCATAACCACATAAAGACATTTCAGGCAATGACAGGCAGCATGCATGACGATGGTACACCACACAGCGCAGGTGTGTGGTAGGCTACCCCACCTTGGTGTGTGCAAGGGAACTCCATGTGCCCCATGTTAACAAAATCACCCAACGATACGTTTCTCAGAACGTAACCTGTGGTTAAGGCTAAGGTGACCAGATTTTAACATTGGTAAAGTGGGACACCATTGACCGAGGGGGAGGGGGTTCTTGATTAAAAATGGGGTCTATCTCCCGCCGTTCCCTAGCTTGTCGTGCATTCTTTCCAAATATCGGGACTTTTTTAAAACGCCGCGGGACGCGGGACACATTGTTAAAAATCAGGACTGTCCCGCCCAAAGCGGGACGTCTGGTCACCTTAGGTTAAGCAGCATGTGACTACAGCTCAAAAAAGCCTTTTGCGCCTGTTTTGTCCATGTGGAAGGCATGGAGTGAGCAGTTACATAAGAGGTCTAACAATCAAGTCTAAGAACTCATTCTACAAAAAGTGCTATTGCTGAACATCACTATGGTGACCTTCGAAGTTCTCCCCTTGGGAAGCTATACACTAACACCAGCATCTAGTCCACCCTTCAAAGCAATTTTGGAGTTCTTTCAGGAGTGGCCATTAGAGCCACTGTCATATTATCATAGATGTCCTCAATGCCACAAGAATGTCTTCCTTTCAATATGTCCTTTATCTTCAGGTAAAGAAAAAAAGGTCACTGGGGGCCAGATCAGGTGGGTAGGGAGGGTGTTCCAATAATCATTTGTTGACTGGCTAAGAACTCCCTCACAGACAGTGCTGTGTGAGCTGGTGCCTTGCTGTGATATAAGAGCCATGAGTTGGTGAAAAGTTCAGGTCATTTTCAGCTAATCTCTTCACACAGACTTTTCAGCACTTCCAGTCAACTTGGTTGATGGTCCGTTGGTACAAATTCATAATGAACAATCCTTCTGATAACAAAAAACATGAACAACATTGCTTTAACTCTTGATTTGGATTGACGGAACTGGGGGAGTTGGCTGACTTCCATTGTGCATTTTGACACTTTGTTTTAGGGTTGTATTGGTACACTCATGTTTCACCACCAGTGATAACACGACCCAAAATATCATCTTGCCTCTTCAAAAGGTCTTGGCAAACTTCAGCTCTCTCTTGCTTTTGTTCATCGGTGAGCTTCTTCAGGACCATTTCTGTATACATTTTTCTCATGCCAAGATTTTCAGTTAAGATTTTCCTAACTGTTCCTCTATCAATGTTTCATTGGTCTAGTATGCTTCTCATAGTTGGCTGATAATTTTGACACACAATTCAATGAATTTCTGCAATTTTTCATCAATTCTGATGGTTACTTGCAGCTCTAACCTCTCTTCATCAGTGACGCTTTCTCTCCCCTCAGAAAAACATTTAATCCATTTGTACACTACCATTGTCTTCATGGCATTATCCCCAGCAACTTGGACTAACATGTCCCTGATTTCATTTCCACTCTTGCCAAGTTTCATGAGAAATGTAATATTTGTTCATTGCTCTAATTCAAGCTCTGACATTCTCATTGAGCGCACACAAAAACACAGCAAAACAATAATGAACGCCACTCAGCAAGACACCACCACACATCGACACAAACACAGCTGTGAGACACTGATAAATCAAGATTATGAAACCTTACCGAGTTGTTTGTACAGTGTTGCCAACGTAAGTACGTGGTGGCAAGTTCACGAACTTGTCGGACCTCGTATATTACATTATGGACCTTTTATATACACACAGATACACACATACACAAACCACACATACAGACAGAAAACACATATATGTACAAATATACTTTTACATGTAATTTAGGTTGGACATGGGCTCAAAGCTCATGTCTAGTCCATTACCCTCAGGGGAGGGTCCCTACTCTGTTCTCTATGCATCTGGAAATTTACTTATTTTCAAAGGTCTAATTAAACATCATCCTCCCTGCAAAGCTTCACTGCTACCCCAGCCCTGCCTCTGAGCCTCCAGAATATCTTCTTCAAATCTCCATTTTCATACTCAGCACATATTGTAATGTTTTGTCGCTTGGTGGACTCGTTCCTGCCTCACTTATTTTTCTATCCTTAATGCTCAGCACAGTTCAAGGCACGTGGAAGCGTCTGCTGAAGGAGGCAATGACTACAAGGGGTTGCCTCTGTAAAAAATGGACATCTTGGTATTAACAAAGACATTTTGTTTTGTTTTGTTTTTTTCTGATGACTTTGCCCATTGTAAAATATGTTGAACTTAGCCATAAAAGATGTTGGAATAGATAGTGCAATCTACTCGCAAGGGCAAAAGGAGGAAAACTAGAGTGGCAAGTTGTGTTATAGCATTCATTTTACACATACACACATGGATCCTTACATTTTGGCGGGGGGGGGGTGCAGTGGGGGTGGGGGCAGAGCTTGACACTGTCCTCCCTGCCACATGCATGTCCCCACCCTCTTTAGAAAAGCAATGCAGGGCATTTCCGCTGTACTTGCAGGAGCTTCTTGTGAAAAGGAGCCCGCTCTTCTAGGGGTACTGATTAGACTGAGCCACCACCTGCACCAAAGGCAGCCCAGGGCTGAGGACCCTGCCCTTCAAGGCCGCTCCAACAGGGGAGTGGCTTCTCCCAGACAGTTTGAATGGTAAATACCTAAACACATTAGACAAGCAAAGTAGTACAGAAGCCAAGAAATGGTCAGAGAAAGAGAAGAGATGTGGGGAAGGGAGGGGAGGGCAGGGGAGGAGAAGGGAAGTAAGAGGGAGAAATAGGGAAAGACTACAAGGAAAGAGAGGAGAGGAAGAAAAAGGGAGGAGTTGGGAGGTAAAATCAAGTCAGGCAGAAGGAGTCTAGCCTCAGAAGTAGGGAGGTGACACATATCTTGACTCATGATACTGTACAAAGTACCACTTGTGAGAGAGAGGTCCACCCAAAGCTCCAGATGATCCTAAATAGTGAAAAATTATGCTTCATATGACCCAGCCATCCCTCTACTGGGTATCTAACAAAAAAACCTGAAGACCTTCATCTTTAAAGATGTCTGTACCCGCATGTTCATCGCAGCACTGTTCACAGCGGCCAGAACATGGAAACAACCAAAATGCCCTTCGATAGATGACTGGATAAAGAAGATGTGGTACATTTACACAATGGAATACTACTCAGCGATGAGAAATGATGAAATACAGTCATTTCTGGCAACATGGATGGACCTAGAGAC
>PVKE010032207.1:0-18627 GCA_004027555.1 Craseonycteris thonglongyai
AAACTGAGCCCTAATTTTCAATATCTAAATATCATAAATAGTTTTGTGGAGATTAAATGGATAATAAGTTTTAAAAAGCACAGATGAAGTCTAAGGCAATAATGTTGACTGAATATTAGTATTAGTTTTAATAATAGTAGTGACTTGTCATTAATATTAGTTCCATTGAAGTCCCAATCTATTAATTTCATTTTTAAAATTAATTGATGGTACATAGCTTGTCTACTCCAAAAGAAGCATTAAGAAAGGTAGCAGAAAGTCATAGACAAACTTCTTGTTATATCTGGAGAGCAAACGGACTCTCATTAGATTTCAAAATAAAAACTTAAAAGGAGTGTCATGCTCATAGACTATACTTTAGTTCAGGTGATACCCCAAGACTTGGGGTCTACCTGTTTACTCCCACATGACATCATTTTAATGTGTTGTGGGGCCTGTCAAGATTAAAGTCGTTAATGATTTATAACTGAAATGTAGTACATGGAACAACATTTCTGCATTAGATTAGTAAGCAATTAAAACTTATGAATCAATATTAATCCAATTAACATATTTGTACTGTTTCACAGAAGATAGATATTACAGTCACTAGCTAATGGGGACATTCCAACATTTAAGGGAGTCTAAACAGAAAATAATATGGTTGTTAAACTTCAGTATTTTAAAAATGATCCCTTAATAACTGCATTCAATAACTAATGGCTACATATAAAACTATAGTCTCCATTTATCTTTTCAATGCTATGCTTCCAATGTAGTTTTAAACACTTTGTCTTATATCCCTTGGAGATTTAAAAGAAAAAAAGAATCCTTCTGACTTTAGGGTAGAGGAACATTTTAGTTTGTAACATATCAAAACTATCAGGTCTTTGCGTCTTACACAGAACCCAGAAAATGCTTTGGTAATGGTTCGTGTTCAATATACCTTGGAGAGAGAGCGAGAAAGAGGAAGAGAGAAAGAGAGGAAGAGAGAGAGAGAATATGAATCAAGAATGAAGATCAAACCCTACTAATTTAGTAGAATTACAAAGTGATTTGTTTTATTGTTATATTTTCTTTTTAACCTTATGTTTCTATTTTTATTTTGCAGGCCCTTTTTCCAGCTAAATTCTAGCATTTATCATTAAATACAGATCCTTTCCCTTTTACAAAAATAATATATGCACTCTGTACAAACTTTTTAAAATACAGAAAAACACAAAGAGTTTTTTTAATAAATTGAATCATATTTTATTACATGTTTGGCTATTCAAATAGTTACTGATAGAAGTCATTCTGTGATTTATATGGTTAGCTCAAAATTGTCTTTGTGATACTTTTAAGTATGTAATTTTCTTATTAAAAAGTATTAATATACTGGTAATAATCAAAATATCTTAAATATTGCTGAATAAAATGAGAGTTTTCTAGATACAGTTTACACTGGTAATTAAATGCTTTTATCACAATCATGCTTCTGAACCCAGAAATAAATGCACATAAATGTACTCAACTGATTTTTGACAAAGGTGCAAAGTAGTCAGTGAAGAGGAGTTTTTTAAACAAATGGTGCTGGAATAATTGAACATCTGTAACCAAAAAACTGAAACTCAGTATAAAACTAATATAACAAAACATCCACTAAGAAATGGATCATTAGATCTAAAGGTAAGGTGTAAATATATAAAACTTTTAGAAAAGAAACTAGAAAATCCTGTAACCTAGACTTAGGTAAAGATTTCTCAGACAAAAATACTAAAACACATAAAAATAGATAAATAGTATTTTATTGAAATTAAAATCTTTTGCTTGGTGAATGGCCCTGTTAAGAGAATAAAAGACAAGTCACTAATTTGGAGAAAATATCTCCAAATCCTATACCCAAAAAAAAGCCTGATGTTCATAATATATAAAGAGGTCTCTAAATTCAACAATGAGAAAACAAATCATCCAAATGAAAAATAGTCAAAAAACTTAGCTATTTCTCTAAAGAGTATATATGAATGGCAAGTAGGTACATGAAAAGGTGTTCAATATCATTAGCCATTAGGGAAATGCAAATTGAAACCATGGAGAGATACCATTACACTTCCACTGTAACAGCTAATATAGAAACTAATACCACATGTTGTCAAAAATGTGAAGATTTATATCTCTTATATATTGAGGTATGTATGGTAGGTATGTCAAATAGTACAGCCCCTTACTATGGATACTTATTTTAAAACAATGTAAATAAATAATTACCACACACAGTAACGTACTCATGGACTTTTATCTGACAGAGAGGAAAATGATGTTAATACAAACACCTGTACATGAATGTTCTTATCAGTTTATTTGTAATAGCCAAAAACTGCAAGCAACTCCTATATCAGTCAGTGGATGAACAGTTCAACTGTTGGATATGCAAGCCAGTGCTACTCAGGAATAAAAAGGACCAGACTTTTGATACCTGTGACAACCTGGATGGACATGGCTGAGTAAACAAAGCCAGTATTATGAAAGTTTCATAACGCAGGATCCTTCAGGTGTCACAGTTGTAGAGCTAGAGGTCACAGGAGGGGTGGGACGACTTAGGAGAGGGGCACCATGAAGATGTTCCTTCGCGGGGATGGAACAGCCCTGTGTATTGGTTGCAGTGGTGGTTACAGGAATCTGTGCAAGTGAAGAAAATCTCAGAGAATTTTATACACAGACATTAAAAAAATAATAATTGCAAGAAAAAAATGGCAGTCATGCCTTCTCTCTGGATTAACTGTGACTTTTCAGTCAAGTTTTTACCTTTTTTGGGGGGGTTTAGCACTTCTTTGTATTCTCAGTTTCTTACACGTTAGCGTGTATTGTTTCTATAATCTAAAGAAACCATTTAATGAGTTGTATTTAAGGGGAAAAACCCAAGAAGAACACGTATCTCATCCTGGGGTAAGATTACCATTATGGGCATGCCACCCCAGTCACTAAGCAGTCCAGATGTGCACAAGAGAACCACGTTTTCCTGAGATACCAGTTTTACTTGAAATTTGGGGATGGGAGACACAACTTTTATTTTTACGTTAACCAAGCATGAATATACTTTGTAGCAAAATGCAAAATACATGTGTCTATTCGACACATGACAGATGATTACCAAGAAAAGACTCTCATAGAGTAAGTGCCTCACCCCAGGTCCCAGGGGTTTTGTGTGCATTCCTTTCTGTGTTCATTCTTCTCGTAGATGAGAGAAGGTAGGAGAGAAAGCACACCTTTAGCACAAATATGCACGGAACTTAACCATGCCTTATATACCTGACTTTGGTTTCTGTCTGTCATCAGGTATACATTAGCAAGGTGATGTTAGTGCTGCCTCCTAAGCCCTTAGCGTTTAAGTCCTCTGTCTATACGACATCCTCCATAGTGCAGATCAGTCTAGTGGCTGGCTAGAGAAAGTGTGCGTGTTTGTGTGGAGGGGGGTGGGGGGGTGGGGCTGGTAAAAATAAGAATGATTATCATGACTTTGCATCTCATTCCACCAACATGGTTAGTCAAGAAGTATCCTGTGGGGGAAGCCAGGATGGCTCAGTGGCTTAAGCGCTCACTTTGCAGCTCCGGGGACTGAGGATCAAATCCCGGCTCCGGCCCATGCGGACCCATGTGCTAAACTGGGGAGTTCCCCCAGTTCAGTTCTCTCTCTGTCTCTGTATCTCTCTCTCTCTCTTCCTCTCTCTGTCAAAAACAATTAAAAAAAAAAGAAGTATCCTGTGTTTTGTTACCTCTAAACTCAACTTCCACTCCTGGCCTCCATCCAGGGAGTTCTGGCTCAGTCATTCCTGGGTTTTGCCCCCCAATCCCACTGCTTTGTCTTTGTACCTGAATCCTGGGGTTTAAGACAGTGCCAAGGCCTAAAGAAGGGCCCCTCCCATAGCTCTCTGGACACTGTGCCAGTGCCCACTGTCCCAGTGCTCACAGGGACCTTTGTAGGCTCATGGTCATGTGCTCCAGCACCTCGCGGGGCATGAAAACTGAATGCCAGGCTCCTTCTGGCATGTAAATCTATTCCCTTTGAGGCTTACCAAATATCCATGCTTCCAGAAAGCCAGGCATAGGACTCCACAGACTGTTCTCATCCAACCGCTGTGCTTCCAACCCCACCAGAGTGCATGCCCTAAGGCCCTAAGGAAACACTTGTTTAAAATCTACTGTCTACCAGGCATTGTGTATATAGTTGTCGTATCACTAGTAAGTCTTATATTCTCCCCAGAACACTGTGTGGTAGATAGCATTGTTCTCCCATGTCCTAGATCAGAAGGCAGGCACAGAGTTCGAGTATGTAATGTTACATAAATACACTTGTACTATTTCTTTGAACTATAGCTTGTGGCGGCTTTGCCAGTTATACTTGTTAACGGCCCTTCAATTGAAAACTGTATGATTTAATTGGTTTCGTGCTGTTTATGTCCTAGTTGATTTAATTCTCCATCTAAAGAAGTAGAATATAAGGGCTGCCCAGAAAGTATCCATGGCCAGAGGCCTCCAGCATGGGAAGCAAGAACCTTTGTCGCCAAGCCATCTGGTAGTTACCAGTTATGCTGCAGTTCAGCACATGGGTTTGCTGGGTCTGGGACAGAAATTGAACCCTGGACCATGAGATCACAAGGCCAGTGTTTTCGTGATCTGAGCCATCCTGGCGTCACCCAGACTACCTTTTTGGTTTAGCTTATGTATCTTGTTTTCTGGAAAAGAGTGAACATTTGCAGGTGATGCACTTTCTTATACTTCATGACATTTCTCGCCGCACTTAACATCTATTTGTATCCACATCTGTCTGCCAGAGAAGCCACTGTGTGTCAGAACAGGCTTCCGAGCAGAAGCAACTCCCGTTTTCACAAAGAAGCGAACCCTGCAGCACCCGGGAAGCCTATAATCACATCTTCACATTGGAAATATAAATCAGGATTAGATAAATACTTGATAATTTCGCTAATGTTACTGTGCTCCAATATTATGGTTCCCTTTCTTTCATGAAACAGTGAGCTGACAAAATTATGTAATAAGGTCTTTTGTAAGCAATATTTTCATTTCCTTTGCTCTTTTCAAATGGATATACTATTAGGTTTAATGCACTGAAAGGCTGTCTTCCCCGGTACACTTTTTAAATAATTCGGAGCGAGGATGATACCCTTTTAGAATGTCTTCCATAGTATTTGTGCATTTTAAGGAGCTCTGTATATATAAACCAAAGGATATGGCAAGTCCCTGACGTTTTTACATTTTGGAAGGTTATTAACAATATTTCTAGAGGACATCATAACCTTAATATGAACACTTGAGAGTTGGTTCATTTTCTGTTTAGTTTAATTTCCTGAATAGTAATGTATATTTTTCATTTGATGTCCTTTGGAAACGAAGAGTGGGTTAGCCTTGGATTGAAAGGGGGGAAAAGTTCTTTTTTTAAATAGTGCCATCAAGTTACGATTGTGACTTAACTTTGCTAGGCAGCTATCCTAAATGTCATAGTATTTGACATTTGACTGTGCCTTAGCCTCCCACCTAGATTAACTGTACACAAAGCTGCCCTTTGAAAGTCTCTGGCGTGCCCTTATAGAATTGTTGATTCACCTGGATCACCCTTTCTCTGAAGATCCTTTCTCTTAAAGAAGCTTTGTGGCAGCACTTATTTTCTATCAAATCGGAGGCTCTTCTGCTTAATCTTCTGTGTTGCAACATATAACTATCTGCTTTCAACAGTTAGAACACAAAGATGTGGGCAGGATGGTGACCTAACTCAGTCCTTTTATATTTATGTGACTCATGACTTATGAGAAAGCTCGTATTGTAATCTTTCCTGTAGGTGGACCTGCCCTTTTCACTGACCGATTTTTTTTGTGGAGACCCACTGGATTCCGGTCAGTAAAACATCACAAGTTGGAACATAAGTGTCTCTGAATCATGACATTTTTATTTCCCTGTTAAAACAGCTAGTTTTAACCTCCAGGGGTGAGAACATCCACCTCATCCTTATTTTCTCCCACTGGTGACATCTGATCATCAAATCAAAACCAAAAACAACTCAAGAGGTGTTTGAGTTAAACTCTGCCCCTTAGGCCATTATGTACCTTTTTGGTTCACATCCTGTGGACTCCCCACCCCCTGCCTTGTCCCCCAAAGTTTTTCTGGTTTCCCTTAGAAACCTATTTAAGGCTTTAAATATTCCTCCAGGCATGATCCAATTTCTTATAAGGAAACAAGGCTCCTGGCTTAATCAAAGTCCATCCATTTTCTTATGTTTTTTCCTTTCTGGCTGGGAGAAGCCAGTCTGATTTTTACAAGCGCTCATCTCTACATTGTGGCTGGCTGTTTTTAAACGGTTTCCTTCATCCCCCTGTCCTTGCAGTACGTAATTTTTATCCCATATCAGCAGGGCTAACTTGGATTGTATACCGCACAGGAGGATGATTTGAGCAGTGCTCCTGTGAGAGAATTCCACCACTGCAAATGTGTTGTTTTTACCTCCAGAAAACCCCAGATGTGAGTCTTAGGCAACCTACTGGCCGGATATCTATGGGCAGGTCCTTAACATGTAAATCCCTCTTCCTTCATTAGTAAAACAAAGACACTCTACTGATAGATCACTTTTTTTTTTTTTAATGTAATCTTCTATGAAGATTTCCAAAATGGATTCGTGAGTATTTTTTAATCTGTATGATTATTTTGCTTATTTTTGAAACACAATGTAACATACATTTTATTTTATTTATTTATTTATTTATTTTTTAAGATTTCTTTTTATTGGTTTTTGACAGATAGAGAGACAGAGACAGACAGAGAGAGACAGAGAGAAGGGGGAGGGCCCAGAGCAGTCTCCATAGTTGACAGCATTAGTTTTCCATATAGTTTCACTCCACAGGTGGGCGCGGGGCTGCACAGGGCAGGAACTGGGCCCGGGGCTCCCACATAGGCCCCGGCAAGAACTGAACTGGAGGCACACCCCAGTTCAGCATATGGTCCGCATGGGCCCGAGCCGGGATTCGATCCCTGGTCTCAGGGGCTGCAAAGCGAGCACTTAACCCACTGAGCCATCCCAGCTTCCCTATTATTTTTTTTATTGTGAAATTTATTGGGGTGACATTGGTTGACAAAAATTACATAGGTTCTAGGTGTATAATTCTACATTACGTTGTCTATGTGTTGTATTATGTGCTCACCTCCCAGAGTCAGTTCTCTTCCATCATCATGTATTTGATGCCCCCTCCTTACTACTTCCCCCTCCCAACCTACCAACCCCCTTACCCTCAGGTAATCACTAAACTCTTGACTGTGTCTATGAGTTTTTGCTTCTTTGTTACTTTCGGTTTTATATTCCACCTATGAGTGAGGTCATTTGTTTCTTGATTCTTTCAGTCTGACTTATTTCGCTTAATAAGATGGTTTCAGGGTCCGACCATGTTGTCACAAATGGCTGTATTTCATCTTTTCTTATCACTGAGTATTATTCCCTTGTATAAATGTACCACGACTTCTTTATCCTGTCATCTATCAGAGGACTCTTTGGTTGTTTCCATGACTTGGCCACCAAGAACAGTGCTGCGGTGAACATTAGGGTACAGATATCTTTGCGAATTAAGATTTCCAGGTTTTGGGGTAGATGCTCAGGAGTGGGATGGCTGGGTCATATGGCAATTCCATTCCTAATTTTTTGAGGAATCTCCATACAGCCTTCCATAGTGGTTGTACCAGTTTACATTCCCACCAGCAGTGGATGAGGGTTCCTTTTTCTCCACAGCCTCTCCAGCACTTGTTATCCCTTGTCTTGTTGGTTATACCCATTCTAACAGGTATGAGGTGGTATTTCTTTGTGGTTTTAATTTGCATTTCCCTAATTGCTAGTGATGTTGAGCATTTGTTGTCTTGATAAGAGCTTTTATATGCACATGTTTATAGAGTCAGAACATGTGAAAGAAATGTCTGGGTCCCTGTCTGCTGGAGTGTTTGTATATGTTAGATGGACATAAGTCTTTTTATTTGCGAGTGACTTTCTGTTGTCATCATGGTTTAGTAAAAATAGCTGCTGGTGCCTGTTAACAGAGGAAACAAATTAACCAATTGTTTGATTGCAGTACAAGGCCTAACAGCAGTGCAGACTTGCCACAAGGAAGACAAAAGCAAGAGCACCTGTTTCTACCATTTAAAAAGAAAATAAAATTCTGGGAGAAAATTGGCCAGTTTGACTGTAAAAGGAATTATGGCCCATAGTTATTAAACTCTGGGGCACAGAGTCCTCCACACTCAGGGCCTTCCCCTGTGGGAGAAAGGAAATTGGATTTTACTTGGAAGGAGATAAAGACAAGAAAAAATTTTACCTTAAGTCACAAAATGAGCTTGAGAAAACACTCTCGTTCATTTCCGTGGCTTCCCCAGGCCTGGCTCCCAGAGCTGCCCCTGCCTCCTTAGTACTTACTGAGCTGTGGACAGAAATGAAGGGGTGTGCAGTTGATGAGGCCCTTAGTGACTTCCTCTGCTGACATCTCAGTGATGGCATCAGTGTACCTGGGACCAGACCATGCACTCAGCATGCCAAATATGTTACACAGTGTACCCTCTTGTATCTACCCCCGCCCCAAGAACTATCGAACCGTTCTAATATTTGTGGGTCACAGAGGCTGTCATTGATGATTAGAAACATAATGTTCACGTGTTTTATTCTAATATTTATTGTTAAAATGTTTATTGAGTATATACTATGTGTTAGGTAGGACACTGTGTTAGGTTCTGAAGATTAAAAAAATGAATAACGCAAATATGCTCTCTGATCTCATAGAATAAACAATCGAATGCAAGAACCAGGCAATAAATGGATGAACAACAAATAAAGGAATTACTAATTGTGGTAAAAGTTATATGAGAAACAAATAAGATGTAGTAATATAGAAGCGCAAGTTTCTTATAAATAGGAATATCAAAGAATGTAAGATGGAAGTGAACACACAAAGGAAGTGAAGAGTCAGAAGGTGAGAACAAAGTTGAAAACTCTAAGGAAAGAAAGACATTGGTATATACTGGAATAAGATGCTTTATAGATCTAGGTTGTCTATATAGATATAGATATATCTAGGTTGTGTATATATATATATATGTGTATATGTATGTGTGTGTGTGATATATGTATGTATGTATGTGTGTGTGTGTGTGTGTGTATATATATATATATATATATATATATATATATATAGTCATAGAAAACGTATACTGGATTGAGCCAAACAGTCAAGAAAGAAGTTATTCTAGACTATTGCAATAGGGGAGAGAGGTTAAACTCAACTCATTGAAACAAAACGTCAGAGGGTTTTTAAGGCCTGGGATAAGCTGGAGGAAGAGTACTGGAGGACATTGCACAAGAGGTTGGACAGAGTGACGAGACCATCTGTGCTTGCTAATTGGTGCTGGTTAGGCTCCTACCCTCCCACAGACACTGAGAGACAGGCTCTCCGTCTTTCTTGATGATTTCATTTCCAATGGCTGGCTCCTAAGTCCTTGCAAAAGACCTTCCTGAGTGGTAAAATTGACAAAAGGCTGTGAGAAGATGTACACCTCAAAGGGGCAGAGGATGAATTTACAACTGCAAGATTTCTAAAGTAAATGCTCTTTAAAAAATTAAAAAAGAGGTCAGAGGCCTAGTCAGAAAGACTTGACTGTTCACCTTGAGTGGCTAAAGTTGAGTCAAGGTGAAGAGAATGATAAGAGTGTAAATGTAAGAGAGAGCAGGAAGGTGGGAGAGTCAAGAGAGAGAAACAGAAATGGAGACTTAGAGAGGAGAAAGACTGAGAGAAGAGAAGAGGCAGAAGAGTTGGGAGAGACTATGACTGTTTTGAGAGATCAATAAAGAGAGGACTGACAGAGTAGAGAAAATGGTAAGGAAAAAGAAAGGAGAGAGAGGGAGAAGAAAAGGAAAGAAGAGGAGAGGAGAGAAAAGGAGAAGAGAGATAGAGATAATAAATGATAGGTAAATAGATCTAGAGACAGAGGATAAATTGATAGAGATATAGATAGATAGCTAGATATAGATAGATGAGAGGGAATGGAGAGATTGACAAAGAGGAGGGGAGAAATTATGAAATTCAGCTCATCATTTTATAGTCACACTAATACTAATGACTATCCCTGTCTCTCACTATTAAGAACCCAGTACTGAAACCAGAACCAGCTTCAGGTTTTGTGGGGCCTGAAGGTTAATCCCCTCTTGACCCAGATTGTTTGGCTCACTTGTCCAACATTCTGCTTCTAGACAAATATTTTCCCAAATATATCACACCAATGCTTTTGATGATATTAATATAAATGCTTGTGACTTTCTATAGATTCCACAAAGAAAGGAAAGTAGTTAAAAAAGTGATTGTATCAATCAATATCCTGGTTTGTTTCATTAACCTGTCTGCCTCTATCACCTATTAGTTTTTTAAGGGTAGCTTTTATATATTATAATGCCATATATTATTTCTATCAGCTCCTTTACAAATCATGTATCTGATTATTCCTTCTCACCCTCTTATTCTGATATATGCTGCTATTAGCCTTCTGTTTTTTAAAACAGATAATGGTGATTAATTACTCCTAGTTACTACCCTGTGTCTATTATTCTGCCATAGTTCTCTGAAATCATATTTTGAGCTTTGATTCCGCTCTTGGGTATTTACAGCTTATTTCAAGACTGCTTTGGGTCTTTTTCTCTTGCCTCTTACGTTCTTTTATCAAAGTGAATTCAGCTGTATGAAAAGACATGGAATTTGCCTACAGAGCATGAGCATTATTGCTAATCCCAGTTGACACGAGGCCCATCGATTTTAAATTGCAATTTCCTTGAGGATGTTTCAGGAAGTCCAAAAGTTTATTTCTTTACCTCGACAGCTTGTAAAAACGATATTTTAGAAGGTGTAAGCAACCTGCTCTCTGAGTATTGTTCTACATCAGATTTTCATGCATGAGGGACCAACACTATAAGAGCACAGGCTCCTCTCAAGGCACAACTGGAATAAACCTTTTCCAGTCACCTCTCCAAATGATGAACATCTTGAGATTTTAAGGTGGTCAGTGTTTACAAGTTCACCATTTGCCACTGTACAGCAGAAGTAACGCTCTAATATCGTAAGGCTTGCTTTGTCTGCACAAGATGGATAGCAATTGGAACATTTCACCTAAAATGTCATAGAGTGTGCTTGAGTGTGATGTTGTTATGCTACAGAATTACATGCTCGTTATTTTGAAATAAAATATTTGGTATAGATTACCAGCTCATAAACAAGGGGCGTTACTTCTGCCAGGGCGTTACTTCCGTCTCACCCTGTATATTTCTCTCAACATATGCACCCAAAATGAGTTATTAAAATGCATGTTTGTCAGGTCCTTATTACTTCCACTAGTTGATTTTACAAGTCAATAGCATATCTTTGAACCTACAACATGAACAATTTATTGACTTTGTACACGCAGTTTTATTTAGAGAAAAAAAATGATTGTGCTGCTGGAAAATTGGTAAATCATTTTTCCATTTAGTGACTCACCTTAAGTCGCGCAACTAATGGTAGAGAATCAATATATGCCGGCATTAAAGATCCTGGCCTTGGATTCAGATAAACAGATGTGATTTTGAATTGGGCCATACGTAAATTTCTGACATATAAGTTCCTTCTTTTATTCTAGTCAATGTTGTATTCTGTGAATGGAAATAATAATCCCTGTTGCATATGTTATTGTGAGAAATACTTATCCAATAAATATATTCCCAGTGCATAGTAAGTCTATGAACTGCTCAGTATGCAAAGAGTTTTCCTGCTAGAATCTTATTATGTAGTTGGGGGAAACAGGTCATACATATACTTTTTTAAAATAGTGAATAAAAGCAGTACACCAGCTAGGAAGTCACTAGTTAGTTATAGGTTAGGTGATCAGGGAAGGCCTCTTTGAGGACAGAACCTTTGAGCTGATGCCAAAATGATAAAAAGGACTCATCAAATAAAAAGTAAGAAAGCATAAACATTCCAGTAAATGGAAAAAATGGATAGAGCTGCCCTCCAACAACAACAAAAACAACAACAACAAAGTAGCCTGGTGTGGCCAAAGAAGAGGAAAACGCCCAGTATGTCTCAGGCTTACTGTATAAAGGGGAAAATGCTAGAAGACAAAATTGGGGGCAAGAGGGGGAAGAGGGGGTTCAGAGGGGGGTTTAATAAATAATGTGGATTATTCTAAGTAGAATGGAAAGCTGTTGTGATGTTATTTAATTTTATTTACAAACTAACAGTGGCTATGTGAAGGATAGTGCATTGAATTTAAATTGTTATTTTTGGTTTTGTTTTCCCCTATGTTGTACCCCATCCCTCAATCTAAGATCAACTGGACTCTTTTTTGGTAATTTCTCTCTTTGGTGAAAGTAGTGGGGTGGGCCCTACCCAGGATGTGTCCAAAGTTGAACATATATATGATTCTGATCTACAAGTTGAATATAAAGCAAGTTGGCAACGAAATTGAAAATGTTTGGTCTCTGTGCATATTGAATGGGCACTTCCTGAAGTTTCTACTTCCTGTCTCTACCCATGGCTCTTACCTAGTTTGAAATCTGATTTTCCCTTCTTTCCACTGAGTTGATAAGCTCCTAATGCATTTCCTGTGCGTTCTCTCTAAGCTACTGACACGTTCAGTTGCTTGCAACCAAAGCCTTAGGTCAGCTTGTCTAACTCATGTCCCATGGGCCACATGCAGCAGAGGGAAGCTTTGAATGCAGCCCAACACAAATTTGTAAACTTCCTTCAAACATTATGGTATTTTTTGTGGATTTTGTTTGTTTGTTTGTTTGTTTGTTTTTAGCTCATCAGCTATCGTTAGTGTTAGAGTCTTTTTTGTGAGGCCCAAGACAATTCTTGTTCCCATGTGGCCCAGGGAAGCCAAAAGTTTGTATACGGCCGCCTTAACTAATACGTTACATAAATCCCCTGGCATATAGTAGGAGCTTGATAACAGTTATGATTAATAGTAAAACTGAACTTGAACTCATACTTCCTAACTTCCAGTCTTCATCAAACTAGCTTCTCTATGTCTTTTATTGTAGTTTGTACTTGGCAATTAGCAGTTGGTTTTTTCTACTATAATATAACAAATTAGACCTCGTGGACTAAATTATCTCTATGGCTTCCTATGGCAACACATTTGCGGCATGTTTCACTTCTCAAGCAATTCTCAGGCTCCTTGATTCTGAAATTTCAGTAGGCAAGTTGGATATTTTCTCAGGACAGATATAAACAAACACGGAGAAGAGTTCATGTTCTACTTTTTGTTAAGCATTCCTTCAATAGAAGTGAGTGTTTTAGTATGAGTGGGAGAAGGGTGTGAATGAGTGGAAATGCATAAATTTCTTATTAAGACTGTTTTAAAAGCAAAGAATATAAAAGCAACCTAGACTCTTTCACCCTAAGAAATGTGAGCTATCCATTATGCCATGAGCTGGCAGCTACAAGACAAACCTTCCGCCATTATTGATTCTGTCAGTCAGATCAGACAATGCTGAGCTGTAAGAATGTGTATGCTTCCTGGAGTTAGTTGAATGTTCTCCCTGAGTGTCCATATCCTGCCATGATAAAAACAGGGCTTTTGAACAACAAGAAAGAAACAGAAGGGGAACAGATGTGCGAAGGACTTGGCAGGTAAACAAACCCTTTTCTCGGTCTGCATTGAGACTCCTCTGTTGAATTGCATCTTTGAGATCTTTTGAAGGGAATGAAGCTGCGGTTTTTGCAAAATATCGGGCTCTTCTCATTAAACTGTGCGACATATCATGGATTCTGTTTCTTCATTTGTATGTGCTGTGCCAAACCCCCGCCCATTCCTAGAACTTGTTGGTAAAGCCAAACTGGTCCTTTGACCAATCTCTATGTCTAAAGTTATATAATGATGCCTCAAAGTGCCAAGAGCAGTAGGCACGTGTGAAGAAGTAAGTTTAACTGAAAAATTGTTTCTGAATATGTGTGCTAACTTTAGAGCCATTCACAGTGTTTGTGTGTGTGGTTTACACAGGTGTCTAGTCAATGCATAAGTACAGGGATTGACAGGAGTGATTATAGTTCCCCTTAGATTTGCAGGAATCCTTCTGTTCACTAGTAGAGTATTAGACTGGAGCTGGGAGACCCAAATTCTAATTCAGACTCTCATCCTAACAAGATATGTGACCTCAAGCCCCTGACTCTGTCTCACTGGTTTCTTCTTTAACATTATGAGAATAGGCTATGTGACCTTTGACAATGATCGCAATTATGTTTTCCATCCAAAACTGAGATGACTGATACATGATGGAATTTTTTTCCTTTTAATTGCCCACTACAATAGTGACAAATTTGAAGTTCCACAGGAGCAATGTTTGAACTCAGGAAAATTATTGGAAATCAGGAAACACTCAAGAGAATGTCTGAAATCAGGAAAGTCTCAGAAAAGTAGGGACACCCTAATAAAAAAGTTGCCCTCTAGTTTTAAAATTCGAGCACCTTGAGATTCAAGGTGGCTGAGTGAACCCCTAGTACTTTTCTTTTGTCCTCCTCCTCCTCCTTCTTCTTCTATCTTCATTTTCTTCTTCCTCCTCCTTCTCCTCTTCTTTTTTTTTTGGCATCAGGTTTATACAGCATAATTCACAGAAAGTAAAACTCATTCCTTTTAGACTATAGCTCAATAAATTTTGACAGATGCATATAGGACTATAACCTCTACCACGAGGAAGATATATAGTGTTTTCATCACACTAAAGCGCCACCTCGGGGTCCTTTGTAGTCAGCCACCTCCTCCCAGGAAACCACTGATCTGTTTTCGGTCTATAATGTTGTCTTTTCCAATTACTCTATAGATGAAATCATGCAGTACATTGCATTTTCACTTATCGTAATAAATGTGCAAAAAATATATAAAAATGAATATGCAATTCATCCACATGGTAAGTTTTATGACTTATTTTACTAAGTAGGCATGGTGGCAGGCAGAAATCGGACCCCACTTCCACCTCCCGAAGATGTCTACACCTTAAACCCTGAAATCAGTGACTATTTTATCATACATGGCAAAGCAACTTTGCAATTAAGATCATGAACTTTGAGAGGGATAGATTGTCCTGAATTGTCTGGGCAGGTCCAGTCTAATCATATAAATATTTCAAAGGGGAAAATGTCTCCCAGCTATAGTAAAGAGAGAGAGGAGGTGGTGGGAGGAGCAGAGATTTGAAGCGTGGGAAGCACTCAACCCACCATCGCTGGCTTTGAGAATGGAAGAGAAGTGGACCACAAGTCAAGAAACGCGACGGCCATCCCTAGCAGTTTTCAAATTTGTATGGAAGCCATAATGTCCCAATGCACATGGTGTTACGTTAACTTCGAATTCATCTGTACTTCTTGACACTTGCTTTAAACGTTTCTTCTCAGTCTGTTGGGCAATTAATGCTTTCTAATTATTCCTAATAAATGCAATACCTAAGTTGCCACTCACTGTAAGGAATTTTAAATTATTAACTGAAGAAATAAGCTCTTAAGTCAGTCCTTGAATCTAAGGTTGGATCTGTGACTCACTGACCACTTGAACATGGAAAGTACCTGAACGTCTTTAAGCTTCAGCGTTTATAATAATTTGCAAAAGGTAAAAAATAATAAGGGTTTATATGAGGAGAAAATGCAATAAGGTTTGGTAAGTATTTACTCTGGCCTAGAGAAAGCACTCAAGAAATGAAGATTTTATTATTATTATAATTTTAACAACATGAACATTTCCAAATGTAGCTTTTTATGACCTTGTATTTTCAAATGTTGGGATTTCCACAATGGGACACACCTACTAATTAAACACCACGTGACCAATAAAGCCAGGCAGAATCCCATCAGTAGGATAGTCAATATTTTGCCCTTTTGTGCTTGTTATCAAAACAGTTTATACTGTAGATGTGGGAGAGCATGGACTTAAACGCCAGCATAAAAAGTGTCATATTTGCTGTTGGCAGCTGCAAATCCTATGACAATGAGCATGCCACTTACCCCCTCTGACATCCGTAAACATGATCTCCAACTACCAAAGTTACAGTGAGGCTTCTACCAAGAAGAACACAGTACACACTTTGCGAACATTAATTTTCTCCTGCAAAGAGGAAGTTTGGAGATCTAAACAATAATGCAAAACATGCTCATGAATAAACCAATCATGTAAATAGGAAGATGTGTTTAATTTGGTGTTTGTGCTCTGCACCTGACTTCTTCAAGTGCTAATTCGCAATGCAGAGTTCTGGCTCAACTTATGGTGTCCCCAGACACAGGAAAATTCAAGAAATTCTATTCTTTGCATCTCTTAGGTGTTTATGAGGGTGGAAGTGCTTTGGGTCTTTGTTGTGATGATTGAGAATCAAATTAGTCTGGTTGTAGCCTGGTATTAACTCAGTGAACCTTAAAAGGACATGTGAATCCTGGTGAGATAAAGAGCCAGGTAACCTGTTTCAACTCAGTTTCGTCTCATGGCCTCCGTGTGTGTGTATTACTTGCTGATGTTCTTTTGATGCGGCTCACTGCACAGATGTCTGAGAGAATCACTGTCCAAGCTTCCTCTTTATCTCTTCTTGTTTGGATATGCTGAGTTCCAGCAAAGGTGGGAGCTGGATTTGACTGGACTACATGATTGAGACTGTAGAAGTTGGCCCATACTCTATGTGGCAGACAAATGTGTGACTTAAATGAGCAGATGGGCAGCCTTTGAAAAGACAGTGACTGCAAACACAGCTAGCGACCCCTGTTCTGTGTATGAAGGAATACAACATTTCATCCCTACTGTGATAGCAACGCACTTTTGTGTGAACTGGGACAGCAGAAGAAAGAAGAGGCAAATAAAGTTAGTGCCTGTTGGAAATATCTTCTTTTTAAATTCTGCTTTTCAAAGTAATGAAGTGGCAATTCAATCTGTTAAAATTTCAGCCTAATCATAGTCAAATTTCAGATGATATTCCATAGAATTCTCATGGCCTATGTCAACCTTATTTCACCAGGAATAGCTCTACTTTTGGCTATTTTTTGTGTTTTACTCCTCATGATGATCTGCAAAGTTCTTACTAATAAAATAAAATGACAGAACAATGTGTCTAGTCTAAGGTAAAAACTTGTTTCAGACACTTTTATAAGGTTTTTACTTTAGTCTTTTTGGACACTGTTGTTGACTCGTGTAAGACCTTAACCCCTAAAAGACAGGATTTGTGTCCTATTTATTATATCAGATTCCCTCAAATTCTAACATAGCTCTTACGTATCCTAGATATTCAATTTTTACATAAATACATATTGACTTATCTGTTCTGCCTCTTACCAAAATTTTTAAAATGTTTGTAATATTTTCTTTTTTTTGACCTTGGGTTCAGAGATAATTTTATTTATTTTTATTGTTAAATTTAATGAGGTGACATTGGTTGGTAACAATTAGAGAGTTTACAGATGTACAAGTCCACATCACATCATTCATGCATCGTATTATGTGCCCATCACTCAGTATCAGTTTCCCTTCCATCACCTTATATCTGCTGCCCACTCCCCCCTCCCCCCATAACTCTACCCACCCCTCCTGGTAACCACCAAACCATTGAGTGTGTCCATAATGCTGGTGCCCTCTCCCACTTCCCCTCCCACTCTCCCTCTCCCCTCCCACTCTCCCTCCCCCCTCCTCCCCTTCCCTCAGGCAATCACGAAGCTATTGAGTGTATCCATAGGTCTCTGTGTCTTTACTTTCAGTTTTATATTCCACCTATAAGTGAGGTCATATGTTTCCTGACTCTTTCAGTTTGAATTATTTCGCTTAATAAGATGGTCTCTAGGTCCATCCATGTTGCCACAAATGACTGTATTTCATCATTTCTTATCGCTGAGTAGTATTCCATTGTGTAAATGTACCGCATCTTCTTTATCCAGTCATCTATCGAAGGGTATTTTGGTTGTTTCCATGTTCTGGCCACTGTGAACAGTGCTGAAGTATGAACATATAATAATCATCATTATAATTAACATTTATCACATGCTTATTATATGCCAAGTCTTGTCCTGAGTACTTCATGTATATTTGCTCACTTCAAGTTTATGGCAGTCCTATAAGTTGAGAGATACTATTATTTACTAGTATCTGCATTTACAGATAAGGAACTTAAGACAAATAATAATAATAATAAACATTTATAAACTAGGCCGATACTCACATAGGTAAGTGGTAAGTAATAGAGCTCTTTTAAACTTTAAACTCAGTCTTGCTCTGGACCCTTTGCCTTTCACCCAGAAACTGTTCTGCATCTTTATGAATCGTACATCTTTACCATATCCTAGAAAGAGAACTGTGTGCTTTGAAGCTGATCTTCATAGTTTTTACTCTAACAGGTGTTCATAGATGCAAATTAGAACAGGATTAAATAAAATATATTAAAGAAGTCCTGGGGGAAGCCGGGATGGCTCAGTGGGTTGAGCGCTCACTTTGCAGCCCCGGGGACCAAGGATCGAATCCTGGCCCCATCCCATGCAGACCCATCTGCTGAGCTGGGGTGTGCCCACAGTTCAGTTCTTGCCGGGGCCTATGTGGGAGGCTCCCGGCCCAGTTCCTGCCCTGCGCAGCCTGTGCCCACCTGTGGAGTGAAACTAT